>JAANSP010003804.1:0-10871 GCA_036850745.1 Homidia socia
TAATTGTTGTCAGCATAAAATTGCGTCTAAATTGTACTATCAGTTTAAATTTTTAACACCATTTCGGTGAATAACATTTAAAGGAAAAAATCCGAAAACTTATTTTGTGTTCCACATTGCAAATGTTGAAGTAAAATGGAATACAAATTTTAGCAAAAGTAAATGTTGAAGTAATTTGTTTTTACACTTAGAACAATTAATTGAAGAAAAAAAGTTTCTCATAAAATATTTCCAAAAAAGTATCCCGAATTCCTTTTCATTTCTTATAATGACATTGTTAAGGTGTAAAAAATGCAAGTACAAAAAATCAAGTATCTACCTGCCACCATGCGTATCCACCTTTCTTCAACTCAATTACAAGAAAACAGGCAAGGATAAGGTGAAAATGCCATCAATAATTTAAAGTGAAAGGAAGGCAAGAAAAGAGTGTGCATCATCACCGTCATCATCATGCTGTAAACTACATCTTATTATCTTTGTATATTAATAAATATAATACGAGGAAGGCGTGTGTAATTTTAAATAATCTTGTAAGACTGCTTCTATCATTACTTTTACAAAAAGTTTTAGCGAGCCAGAGAAGAAAGAGACAAGTCCACAGCTCAGTCAGTCCACTACTACCACTTTTACTTGCTTATTTGTAAGCTATTATTTTACGAGATAACAAGCACCATTCCACGTTCGTATGCCTGCTTTGAAAGGAGCTCATAAATAAATAGCTAAGTGGATATGATTATGAAGATGATGATAATAATAATGATGCAACAGATAAAATGATAATAGTATTCAGCAGCCGGTTCCATTGCATATTGCCTTCCACAGTCCACACAAGACAACAAACTCACTCCACTACTCACTTATCATTTTTCTTTTTACTGAATTATTGCATGTATGCATGCATGCGTGCAATGCATTCTTGTTAAAAATTCATGAAAAAAGTGGCCAGCAGGTCAAGCTGTTTTGGCAGGGGGTTGGCTTAAATTATTCATGACGCATCTTATAATATTACTCTTCATCTCTCTTTTCTTCTGGTGGACTCTGGACAAGGGCTAGCAGCAATGGTGATGGCAAAAGGTAAACACCATTTCCATTCTATTTAGTTTTTACGATGAAAGAAAAGACTCTCATTGTTTTATGCCTGCAAGTCAACACTGTTTATTATTACTTTTTACCTGCACACAACAAAAAAGTATATCTACTCATGTCCAGTGATCCTTGTTGAAGTAGGTATGTATATGAGGAAAATATAGCTACTGCCAATTTATCTAATAATGTAAATCCCACATGGCAAGAAAATTAGTCGTGAGCAGTTGAAAAGTTTTTTTTCTCTTTTAAAGTATTCCCTGCTGGTGGCAAAACAGGAGACGTTTTACATGAATAACAATTGACCCACAATCAACAAGAGACAAGCGTTTATATAAAAAGAGATGTAGATACATTTTCCGTTCCGTTATAAACGAACGCAAGTGCTAACTGCTTTAGGAATAAGGGAGTTAGTATATTAATATATGTACCTGTTTATAAAATGGATCATTTTGTACTACAATTATTGAATATATCCCTTTTAGTTTATAAAACATAAAAAAGCAATAATCGCAGTACATGTTTTCTCAATGCAACTTTGTATTCTCCTACAAGTGGAGAAAATATAAAATCTCACAGGAAAAGCAGAATATAAGGATATTACAATTACTTAACTAGAAACGACTACTACTGTTTTCTTATTGCTCAATTGGTTCTATTGTTTCTTTTTCTCACTTTTCTCTAGCTAAACACCAAGCCAAAAGCAGTGCAGTGTATGGAGCTATAAAACCTTGTTTCCCGGTTTATGATTTAACAAATTCAGATGGATTTAACTGATAAAAACATTTTATGCGTTATTGGTTCCGTTTTTCTGGATATTATTATTGTTAACTAATCAAAAAGCAACAATGGGAACATAGTATTCAAGTGCATTTTTATTGTTCATGTTACGCCATAAAATCTCATTGTGTATGTTGAGGTTAAACTTATATTATGTATTACTACCGAGCTACCAGTACCGGTGACTGTGGGATAGAAATTTCTTCGGGTTTGAGCTTTGATTACTGCTAAAGGACTAGTCTCACTGCGTAATAATTTATTTAAGACAATAAATACAAATATGTGCTTCTAAAGACCTTTATTGGTATGCATATTTGCACAGTTCAACGAAGTTGATAGTTGCTNTAGCCAGCATCTAACTAGATCTCTACTAATCTTTTCGACTAAATAAGATTCATTTCATACGTTCACATTGCTTACATTGAACACATTCGATTCGATCTAACCACCGGGTTTGTGTCGTGTTTTGGTCTCTAGATTGTTATTGATCGGCATTAAAATTTTTAAATTCACAATCCTTTTACTTGATATATTTTTATAATATTTATAGGTTAAAAATATTATCGACCGTTGACTGCACAATTATCAAAACCAGTGTTCATCCCTATTTTGTTGTATCCGATGTAGATAGCACACAAATTAAAATATTTACTTCTCATAATGAAATGTAAATGAATGTAATTTATTCGAATGTAATTGAGTTCAAAGTACACAGCAAAAAACGTGGAATGAAATAAAAATTGTAAAAGCAAAAAAAAAACAAGCCAGATTATCTGCCAAAACAATCCTTTTATACTTGATTTATTTTTATAATATTTATAGGCTAAAAATATTATCGACTATTGACTACATAACTATATCAAAACCAGTGTTCATCCCTATCTTGTTGTATCCGATGTAGATAGCACACAAATTAAAATATTTTACTTCTCATAATGAAATGTAAATGAATGTAATTTATTCGAATGTAATTGAGTTCAAAGTACACAGCAAAAAACGTGGAATGAAATAAAAATTGTAAAAGCAAAAAAACAAGCCAGATTATCTGCCAACTTTTCATCCTGCGTCTCTCCACTAGATCCGCTGTGTGCTGGAAAAACAAGCCTTTTATGTTTGTCATGTATGCTCACAATGAAATTGAAATATGATACAGGCAACAGATGCTGCTGCCTCTTTTTTGCATAAGCATAAATATTACACATTAACAATTTACTCGTTTGCGTGAATTTAGGACGACTACTACTCGCTATTAATGAAGCTCAATTAATTTAACTTGTTTTTATAGACAAGAGATTCTTATCAGATTACAAAACAGAACATTAAGAGGCAATCATAAAGAAATACAAGCAGCTCCCCAGAAAAAAACCTAATGCTGTTTCCTCCGTCAATAGTAAAGTGACTTCAATTTCAATTATTATTTTGCATTTATCAATAATTCCTTCACTCTATTCCAAATACATATACATATTTCGATAAGCCCAAGCCGTATAGGTAGGTATACAATGAACATATACCTTCCGCATGTGTGTATTTTTAGTAAATTAACAACACAACTACAAACTGACTATAAATAATGTACTTAATAGTAATAGTAGCAGCTATATATCAGAGGGATCATCGCACAGCGAAAAAAAACTCAACCTTGTTAATAAAATGCCCTGTTGACATTTTTACAATTAAGCTTACCAGTTCTACTGAACACGTTTAGTTTTTATTCGTTATTCCGCAAGACATCTCCTATAATTTACAACTTAATTTGCATCTTTTTTTTACTGCTATACCCACTACAATAACTAATAGTAGTACAACAAGCCTCTCTACAACAAAGCTATAAATAAATAAAAAATACACATCTAAAAATGTAATCTTTTGCCATTAGTGTAATATATTACTGTGTGCATTTTTAGATTTGTTCTTTTTTCATGTTGCTGTATATTTTTATAATCAAGCCACTTGAATCATCCATTATTGCACAGTTAACATGCATTTGTATCACATTGCAATTTGTAATTACGTTTGAGTTATGGTCGTCTCAATCTCCGTTGTTTTCTTTTATTTTTCTTGAAAAGAAAGTCCGTTTTTTATTATTGCTGGCATTCTTATTATTAGATCAGCAATATAATCATAATAAGTGTTGTTGTCATTTCTTTTTCCTTTGTGACATTTAGCCGCATTCACTCACGTATATACCTACGTGCGCAGCACTCACTCATAGAGTCAGTCAGTCAGCTTTTAGTTTGCAGTAATTGTTGCAGCGACAATAAAAATGTTGACGGTTATTTGTGGAGTGGAATAGAGTATTTCTAGCTAGCACTCCCATAACAAATAAAACTTTTTCTTCTCCAATAGCTATTTCTGGGGTGGCTGTAGAGTTATGTATGACAATACCAGTTCTCAACATACACCCTGCGATAACAAAACAGCAGCACTTCTTGCTAGATATGCGTATATTTTTAAGCATTTTTGTTTGTCATTTCTCAATTTTATGACTGCACTGTGCACTCCTCTTCTTGTTTTGTCTCTCTGAGAATAATTATCTCTGCTAAAAATCTAACTCTAGTTGAAGTTGAGTGGAATAATATGTCAAAAAACTTGTTAGTTATGCATCTCTATACAGATAAATACAGTCGTTGTGCTCTGCGTTTTGTGTAGCACTACTACTACTGCTACTGCTCCTTATTTCTCTTTTTCTGCTCTTGTTTTTTATTATCATCATAATAATAATATATTATGTAGCATGTAATAAGTTTTACCATGTTTTTATAACGCTCTATCATTTCCTTTTTTAATGTACTAATTTGCTTGAAAAATATGAATCATTAAATATGTGATATGAGGGTAATTTCCTTCGAGTTGTATATAAATAATAAAAATAAATTGTATAATAAACTGTGGTAGAAACAAGAAACGCGCATGTGTCCCTGTTGTTGTCTTGCAAGTACATGATTATCATTGTGATTGTGATGATGATGCCAATCAAAAGGCAGTGAAAATGTAGGCATTTTTGTAACTGGGTTTGCTGCATACCTGCTTGATTCCTTCTTCCTGATAATGGGATAATAATGGATCAGCAGTAGCACCAACTGAGCGGTGTTCTCAAGGCTTTAAAACCTAATCATGAAAATCACAAATCATGTAAGCTCCTTCTTTTTGTGTGGGATCAGCAATAGAGCATATACTTTTTTTAATTAGCAACTAAAATGTTCCAGATCGCACCAGGGAGTCAGGCAGGAGGATGGTAAAGTTACTCTTGTTTATTTGATAATTTTACGACCCAGAACAAACCACGATCAAGGGAGGACCAACCACCGTCACCACCACACCGCATAACTATAATATTTCCCTTCTATTTATCGTGATAATAAAGAAGTTATATTTTTTAGTTTTATAGTAGAAAACACGTAACACCAATTAATTTAGTTTTTTGAAGGCTTATACTATGGGTGGTTGAGTGGTTGCTATCATATCACTTGTTTCATGGGTTCACTATTGACTACTGCGCTGTTGCTGCCGTGCAATGACTACATTTGTTGATGGTCTCGCCCTCACACTCGCAGAGTTGGCGCACTGAGTATTAAGAGAGAGAGAGAGAGGCAGACACACAGACGGTTTCATTGTCGCAATAATGTCGGAACGAGTTTCGATTGTTGTTAAGTATTTGATGATGATAAGACAAGGAAAGTACAACACGTAGAAAAGACTAACAACAAATGTGTACAAAAGGCAACAATGTTTGTTCAACGCAAAAACTGTGTTGTTGACTTGTGTTTGAGTAGCGTACATCGTGTAGGTACAACTTGTAAAAGTACAACACGTAGAAAAGACTAACAACAAATGTGTACAAAAGGCAACAATGTTTGTTCAACGCAAAAACTGTGTTGTTGGCTTGTGTTTGAGTAGCGTACATCGTGTAGGTACAACTTGTAACTGAAATGCAGTGGATTTTTCCAAACTGATATATTTCTTGTAAAAATCAACAAAATGCTTTTCTTTTGACCGAACACCATCTGTCCCCCATGTAGACAATCCATACGTCATCAATTATTACTGTTCAAATGCTAAATGTTATGGCCTGACCACTGTCCTTATTATTTTTTAAAATTTCTTGCAAGAATTTTAGATAAAAACAGCAGTTCCTTCCACAATATAACGGACAATTCTCAAATGATGGAAAGGATAATTGAACTTATCAATTTCACCTCATCTTTTAAAAATCAATCTCAGTTGTGGTATGTATACTCCCCACCAATGTTACTTCCGTTGATGAGAGTGGTGCGACGGAAATACCTCAAACTTTTTCAATTTCTGCCTCTACATAAAGTATTATGCTCATGTAAAGCTAATTATAAAATACGTGTGTCCCAGTACTTGTGTCTTTTGTTTTATTATGTAGCGGGTAAAAAACTCGCCACACGAAATGGTCGGTGACAAAAGGTACCGAAGTGAGTAATTTTCTATTATCGTTATAATATCAAATTAATATTCCAAGAAAGTACAAATACTTAAAAAATTGCGTTTTTAAAACTTATGAACTTATCAATTTCATCTCATCTTTTAAAAATCAATCTCAGTTGTGGTATGTATACTCCCCACCAATGTTACTTCCGTTGATGAGGGTGGTGTGACGGAAATACCTCAAACTTTTTCAATTTCTGCCTCTACATAAAGTACTATGCTCATGTAAAGCTAATTATAAAATACGTGTGTCCCATTAATTGTCTTTTGTTTTATTAGGTAGCGGGTAAAAAACTCGCCACACGAAATGGTCGGTGACAAAAGGTACCGAGGTGAGTAATTTTCTATTATCGTTATAATATCAAATTAATATTCCAAGAAAGTACAAATACTTAAAAAATTGCGTTTTAAAAACTTGCATTGTTCATACAGGAAGGTAGAATAAATCACTTTTTTGCCGTCTTTGATCAGCGGGATAGTGCTAAAATATTTCTTGTGTTTAAAAGCATTTAAAAATATTGTAAAGTAACAGTTGAAACGTTTGCTGCAATGGATTTAATAGGAGATTCGTTTAAATTAAAACAATACGTTATTATTGGGCATTTAAGCTATTTCATGCCAGTCAAAAAAGATTGCTGAGTGAATGGCAACCTATCTAGACACGCACGCATCCTGTTGTAAATACGATGATGTGCTAAAAAGCCAAAATAAGGTTTCCATAAAAAGTTTGGGAAAGTTCGCCTTTTAACTATTTTTATCTATATGATCATAGAACTAGCAAACACTAAAAGATCCGATTATTGCAATTACACATTTTTGCTAAACTCCAGTGAAGGCCTTTAACTACAGAGCTAGAGGCGTCCAAGATGCATTGATGTACGCCAAATATCAATCATTTACACCCAATTTACGCCTAGATATGAGTGCATTGTGCAAGTTGGGCTAGGTTAATAATTCTCCTGTTTAAATAAAGCTTGGTGAAACATTCCTTTTTGTTCTTTAAAAATGAAGCCCCATACACTCTAATAACTCCATTTATTCTACCAAGAAAATATTCAAGGAATGCAGGATAATGATATGTGGAGAAAAGGAGGGCATTACAAAAACAGTGCGACATAAATATTTTGTATATAGTGCCTCTTGATTCAAGCATCCCCTATTTTCTCCATTTCACATTAATAAACATAAACCAGGAAAATACTGCATGATTCGATTACTACTTTCATCAGAATTTAAGCGCTAATGAAAATGAAATAATATGTATTGAAGAAAATGAAAAATACTTATATGACACATCCATATACCTAATACATATAAATATAAAATTTCTTCACTTTTGTACTTCCAAAGCCGCGGCAGAAGTAATAATAATTTTTGGTTAGGGACACCCTTTATTACTCTACCTCAATGATAATTGTGTTTTCTACCAAAAAAATCAACCGTAAACTAAAACCTCTGGTATAGACAATAACAATATATTATGCATACGTATTTATTTCCAAAGTGAAATTGACGTGTGAACTACTACATTTTCAGCTCACCACCGTACAAAAATTTACCCAATTTTAAGAGAGAAGATGAGTACGTATGGTGGTGGGATGAATGGTGTGCGGTGTCAAAAATAATATTTGTCTAACGAGCTGAACTGATGAGCAAGCCACTTGAAAAAAAGAGAATAACATACTTATCTTCTGTGTGAGAGAATATACGCCACCACCACCACCGAAACCACAACAAAAATGTATTATTAAATTAAAAATGTACACGCTTGATTTGTTGAAAGCAGAAAGCCACACAGCCACCTACTATCCCACATTTCTCTGTGCCTCTTTTCGCCTGCCGACACATTCAACAAAGCAGCAAAAGGAAAAAAAGTGCCACCGCGATAATGTCGATGCGATGACCGTGTTAACTTACCACCATGATCACGGCTATGTACATACACATAAATATTTCATGCATGCCGGATGGTTAACAAGGCAAACAATCTCACAGTTATATATTGATAACTTTGCGTGTACTTTTCTTCAAGCATAATCAGTAGCCCATATTGGTATCATCATATATAATAATTGCGCCTATTCAAAAGCCAAAAAGCAAAACCTAAACAAGAAGTGAATCCCTTGTCGCTTTTACGCTTTACTTGTTCCTTTACGATGACGTCGATTATGCTGATACCAATCTACCATACGCCTGAATTCCACATCAATAAATATGCTCATATATCTTTATGCACATATTATATGAAACCATAAGTATATTATAACTATCTGTAAAAGCAATGCGAGAGAGAATAATAAAGTCAACTGGTCTCTCCCATTTTAATCCCTTTTGTCCTATTGCCATGTAAAGATTATCATAAACCCCTCTTGTAATACAAACCACAAACAGTCCCAAAGAAAACTCTTATTTTTGACTGACTGCGATTACTTTAACAGATGAAGAACATCCACAACTGCTACTGTTGATATTATAGCCATATCTATTTTTAACATTAATAGCCGCATAAAAATTTATGCAGCTTTTATACTTTAACTCGAGTACCATCTCAATTAATACTTCATCTGTACTTGGTTGTAATTCAAAATAAGTAGGGGACCGCTGCGTGAAATCTCTAAAAGTCCAGCCATTTTTACTGTTTACTATTTTGCCTGATAACCCAGTTTACTTTTTCTTGTGGTAAATTTCTGTAGTGTCATCGAGAACGAATAGTCTTCTATTTTATTATCACTTTGGAATTTGTACGTCGTTTAATCATTATGTATTCTCTACGAACAAGTTTTGCCCAATGATAAGTCTCTGTACGCTGTTCTATATAGACGATAGTGTATGCTGAATGCTACCAAAAAGACTTAGATGTAATAATAATCTAGGTATAGTTTTGACAAAAAACGATTTTAAAATTATCTGAAAAAAGTTGATTTTTCAGAATTTTTTTTATTCTTTTGCAATGCCATTCCAATCCGGTAGACATTCGAAACATGTTTATAGCCATCATCATCAGAATTGTAATTGTAACCACCAGAAAAATGTTTTTCTGCTTAAAATAAAAATACAAAAAGTAAGTAAAAATCCGTTAATTTCACTCACATATCTTTTTTACACGTTACAACGTATTGAAATCAAATTACCATTACTTGTTAACAAGAATATTCGTACATTAATGCTTTCAACATTATCATCAACATGGAAAACCGAGTCACAGAAAAAAACACACACATCATCCAAACAGAAAAATGTACCTTTTTCATTTCAACCAATTCGTATATCATTTAAATCATCGATAATTAGCTACAAGATATAACATTAAAGTGAGTAAAACGAAATAAACTCTTAAATCGTCTTTTCAGCTTTCCTACTTAAACCCTGCTAATGATCACCACTTAAGTGAGTAGTTACCAATAATTTAATGTGTTTTCTTGTACTGACTGCTGAGCAAAAGTAAAAGAACAAGTAAAAATTAACTATCAACTTGTTAAAACTTTCTTTTTCTCTCAGTAATTTCTCACATTTAATGTGTTCTTTTCAAAAAATACATAATATATGATCTGTATGTAGAGCTGACAAGTTTTCAGTCGAGGTAAAAACTCTTGGGCAAAACCACGAAAAAAAACACAAGAGGCAAATGATGACGGTAATAACAGTCGTGTGTAAACTGTTATGGCACTTTAGCACGTCACCATCTTTTGTACCAAAACTTCTGCTAAAATAGGTTTATCCACTTTTGTTTGCATCCCACATAGGACACATAATATACCCAGTTTAAAGAATTGCTATTGCTGGTAATACACTTTTCATAATTATCATATCATCATCTTCTCACCGCCTCATGCTGTTACGCTGTTCAACTCTTTTAGCCGGAAAGAATTATACGCACGAAGTGTACTAAACAGCCATATTTATGATCACTTACTATAACTATATACGCCAGGTATATTTATTGTCGAAAATGTGTTTTTTTTTAAAATAAAAGCACACTATAAGAATATAATATGCATGTATATGATTTTCTTACAGACAAGTCTCAGAAACAAGTCATTTAGCTTGGCTAACTTGTGCAATTAAAGGTAAAAAGGAGAGATGATGATGGTGGAAGTTCATAAAAATATTACAAAAAAAGTAAAAGATTGCTGTAAGCTTTAGTATTTTTTGGTAGGATTCATATAATAAATACAACAATAACAGCATCGTTAAAAGTAAATTGCATGCGAAATCATAATTACTTAAATTACGAGCTGAGGAAACAACATTATCGAGCTGTAGCGCCCAGCTGGGAAAAAGACCGAACAAGCACATTATAATATAGTTATTCCACATT
This sequence comes from Homidia socia, assembly GCA_036850745.1. Classification (NCBI taxonomy): domain Eukaryota; kingdom Metazoa; phylum Arthropoda; class Collembola; order Entomobryomorpha; family Entomobryidae; genus Homidia; species Homidia socia. The sequence continues at coordinate 10,637 of JAANSP010003804.1, forward strand.
ATTATTATACACCTCTATAAGTATACAAGAAAAAGTACGTACATTTTTTTCGTCATCATCAGCCAGGTTTTTGTGAATCAATATATAAGTACACTACTCACTGTGTAGTTATTATTACATAGTGTGTGTAGTGTGTAAGATTTAATAATAATTTTTCAACAAGGCTGTCTGATTTTTTTTCTTCAGAAAATCCTACATACATACAACAATATGATGGTCATCTCATTTATCTCTC
>JAANSP010003805.1:0-10867 GCA_036850745.1 Homidia socia
GTTATTTCTCTCTTGAGGGAATTGCTCTTCATCCAAGACTCTATATTTTATGCAATCATTAGTAGGAGACTCTGTCTCGCTGTGTGGCCTTGTTTAACTTGTGAAGGCAATACAGGCCAATCACCAAAATCAATCCATATAACATCAGTTTTAGTAGCAACTGTGTGACTAGTGACTAGACATACTGTTCAGATCAATTTCTGTTTGGCAGTTTAGGTAGAATTCATTTTGGATGGCCCTTTACTTTTGAAACGCCACCTTGCAGTTAATGTCCTGTGCTAAATGCATCTATGCATGTTTTTGACTATTAAGGAAAGATATTTACTTTACTTTCCACTTTCACATGACCTGACATTTTTCCAGGAACATTATTTCAAACTGTGAATACTGCGATTTCAGGGTGTTCATTTGGTTGCATTGAATAGGATACAATGCCAATTTTAAACATTGGGCAGTATAAATGCAACTTTTAAAATAATGAATTTCAAGTACGCAAATACAAACCCTCGTCTTCCTCTGACTTGAAGCCAGAAAAAAAACAAATGTTCATGCTGGTAAAATAATATGTAATTAAAACCATAATTTATGCAAACAGCGCACAAAGTGCAAAGTGTCAAAAAAGCAATTAGTAATTATTATTTGTTTAAATATGCAGCTTCTCTGATTATATATTTATTATGCTGGTAAAATAATATGTAATTAAAACCATAATTTATGCAAACAGCGCACAAAGTGCAAACTGTCAAAAAAGCAATTAGTAATTATTATTTGTTTAAATATGCATCTTCTCTGATTATATATTTATTTGCAGCACTCGTAATCGGGATAAAATTGGAAAGTGTAGTGATCCCCCAGTACGCCGTCAAGGATGCTACCATTGTGCTGAGTTGTGATTTTGACGTGGAGTCAGACCAACTTTTGTCTCTGAAATGGTACAAGGATAGTCACGAGTTTTTCCGCTATTACATGCATCCTGGATCCCGAATACTCACATTCCCCGTGGATGGCGTTCATGTGGATGTAAGTTATTCATAATGTTACACGCCCCCTGTTAAACAGACTAAATATATCATTAGTTGGAAACACTACCAACAACATCCCCGCTACCACACCACAACAACATATATTCTTTTTTAGGATGGCGTTCATGTGGATGTAAGTTATTCATAGTGTTACACGCCCCCCGTTAAACAGACTAAATATATCATTAGTTGGAAACACTACCAACAACATCCCCGCTACCACACCACAACAACGTGTATTCTTTTTTTATAATGAAAATTGTATATTTCACTTGTTTTCTCCTCTTTTCTCTCTCTCTCTCTTGGCCACACCACACACAGACAGTTCAGTCAAGTTTAAACAGCGTGGTACTCAAAAACGTTAGTTTGATGACGAGTGGGACATACAAATGCGAAGTGTCCGCGGACCGTCCGTCATTTCGTACCCTATCCAAGCACGGAGATATCATAGTCATTGGTAATTGCATTTGTATACATGTTAAATATTAATTTTTCCTGGGTTTTGTCCTCTCTGTAATCTATGACTTTGTGATGATGATGAGAAATGTGTAGTGCTGGGCATACCCTATCCAAGCACGGAGATATCATAGTCATTGGTAATTGCATTTGTATACATGTTAAATATTAATTTTTCCTGGGTTTTGTCCTCTCTGTAATCTATGACTTTGTGATAATGATGAGAAATGTGTAGTGCTGGGCTTTTTGCTCTTCTACTACTGCAAAATTCATGCTTTATGTGAAACTATCCAACTGCCTGTAGGAAACTGTCTGCCTCTGCCTGCTCCTATGCCTTTCTCTCCATTTTGCTCTATGCATGTTTCACAAGAAAAGTTTTTCAATTTTCAGCTCCTCCAAAGAGAGATCCGGAAATTAGTGGGGTACATGCCGTTGTGAGTTTAGGTGATACCATCAACTGTAACTGTACCTCATACAGAAGCAAACCCGTGGCAGCTCTTATGTTTTACATAAACGATGAGAAAGTAAGAAACAAACTTTTTAAAATTCTATTCATGTCATGTCAATAAGTTCATTGCAGATATAATCCTTGAGTAAAAAAATAAAAGCCACATTTCATGTAACCAGAACAAAGAGGAAGCGAGAAAACGAGCTAACTGTTTGCATGTAATAATAATAATAATAATGTGGAATGGATGTTAATGTCAAAAGAAATTGTGAAGGAATAAAATAGACGTAAAAAAGACAAAAGCATATTAAAAGGCTTTATGAGTAATCTCCTTTCTTTTTTCCATTTTATTATCTTCTTTCTTCGTTGCCGTTGCTGTTCTGATCTAAAAATACTACTCCATTTTTTGTACACCGTGGAAAAAAACATGTACACGTCCTCAGCCCGACAATGGAGATTTGATCGAATATCTTCCAATTTCCGAACAAGATGGGCTGGAGACTTCCGTCCTTGGGCTGAGATTCCAGGTAGAGCCAAAACATTTTCGATCCGGGATTCTAGAGCTTAAGTGCACTGCGACAATTGGGAACGGATATTGGGTCACCAAGAAAATGGTGAGCCAAGCAAGTATTAATGCTCAGCCGTCCTCCCCTGGACACAATCGACTTTTAGCCGGTAATACCCTGTCTCTCTCAACTTTCTCCAGTTTTCTCTCTCTTTTTTGCCTGCCTTAGTAATGCTCTGATTGTCGTGTATATGCCCGCATGCTTTTAGTGCATGATTTTCCAGACTTTTTTTAGCTATTTTCTTCCCATCCCGGTTCTCTTTCTTTCTCTCTCTCTCTCTACTTCCTCAATCTTATCGATACTTTCATTATCCCACAAGTATACGCATACAGAGAAAAATCCACGTGAAAATAGTCTCTAATAAAATGCTGTAAATAGTAAACAAAAGCTCGTATAAAGTAGTAAGCTTTTTGTTCCCACCAAACTGGGACAAATGTATTTATCCACTTTTGTATATGTAGAGACCATTTGTATTTATGCTGTGGTCGTAGTAAGATGTATTTATTATTGGGTATTTTGTCCTCCCATTAGCAAAATTTTATGTACAAGAATAACAACACCTTTGATTTTTGCATTGAAGCGTTTGTATTGATTTTTTTCTATGTTTCGATTTGTTCCTTTTTTCATAAAAACATGTATTTTTTTCCTTTTTTGGTTTCAGGGGCAAGTCACAAGGGAGGAGAATCAAGGAGATGGCTTCTAGTCTTGACTCTTCTAGTCCTCTATCTCACCAAATCCATTTCGTATTTCATTCTGATTCGTCGTCGTCTGCAAAGGAATGCACAACATTTTGTAAATAAAAGTCGACTCGAGAAAGCTATACTCATCATCATCATGTGTATTACGCACTAGATGTATATACATACATATAGGCAGAAAAAATGCTTTATCAAGATATATTTTCGTCTGCCAGCTAACAGTACAATTAAACGGGGTAACGTGACACTACCGTCACGTCATGACCACATTAGGTATTACCACTTACCACCACCACAAAAAAATCAAGATTAAAGTTTGTNATAAAGTTTGTAGCAAAAAGGCAGTGTTTCTTCTGGCTTGAAATGTTCACCATATAAATAGATACGCAAATTGAACAAAAATGTGTGACTATCATAAGAAGATGATACACTGTGTATGCCACACTAATGTATTATTTTTAAGATATAGATAGTTTGATGATGCACTTGAAGTTGAATGTCAAATTGTATGATTGTCAAACAACTCGGTTTTGAGTGATTCTATTCAAAAAAATTACATATAAAATAGTATGGTTTTAACTATTTTTAAATTTTAGGTTAAGAGTAAGGTTTTTCTCTATTTTAATTTACACAAAATATATATACCAGTTAAGATTAAATATAATATTAACGATATTGAAATGCACTTTATGGTTATTATTTATTCTCAGCCAGTAGATTGTCATAATTTACAGATACTAATCAATTTTTAACCAAATACTCTCATTATCATTATGTACGTAAAACTGTAATTTTAACAAAAATAAACTCTCGGTTGTAATTAACGATATTGAAATGCACTTTATAGTTATTATTTATTCTCAGCCAGTAGATTGTCATAATTTACAGATACTAATCAATAATTTTTAACCAAATACTCTCATTATCATTATGTACGTAAAACTGTAATTTTAACAAAAATAAACTCTCGGTTGTTCAAAACAATTTCTGTGGATTGTTTGTTTTGCATTTTTTACAAATTGCTCAAGGAATCTTACTATTTGTCTTTCCTTTTCCATGTGATGATTGGAGATCAAATTTAGGCATTTCCTGTACTACTCCTTACTCTTTACTCTTAGGTATTTACGTTGTGTCTGAGTACACAAACATCATCCATTAAGGAAAACGAGGTCATTTGGAAATGAGAACACAGAGCACGTCTGCTCAAAATTGCATTTAAAAGGAGGGAAAATGAAACGCTAAACGTTTCCCTCAATATTTCAGGCATTCGGTTTAATTTAAATATTTAACCTTGGACGAAACAGCCCAGGATACATTTTACACCTGAGAGGATCCGGACCATCTGAACAAGTCAACAAATTTCCCCTCGCTTTTTGCACTATTCAATTACTTGTTAAGAGCCACCATAACTTTGAATCTCTAACGCCAGTAGTGTGCTTCCATACGTATCATCCAGTTAAAAAACAAAAGGAGGAAAACATCCTTGGCTTAAAATGAAAGTATTGTGTATGCATGCACAAACCAAAATGCTTGTAAATTCATCTGGAAAGAAAGGAGATACGTGGTTTAGTTGTCCCCGTTGGTATATGTACATTCTTACGAGGAAAATGTTAGTCCGTTTACACGTATGGACCCAAATAAGACCTCTTTGAATTATGGAATGAAACATTATCAAGAAAACTGGTGAAAGGAATGAAAGTGGAGTTGTAAATATACATGCCTATATGATGGGACGAGAGAGAGAGAGGCAACAAGCAGCAGCAGCAGCTCACTTTTTTCCTGTCACGAAGTCAACACCACACAAAAGCCCAATATAGTCAGCAGGATGAAATGAGTGCGAGGAGCAGGAGGAGATGCTAACTTGCATTCATGATCTCAAGGCAAATTGGTTTAGCTATCAAGCATAAAGAGGAAATGTCCACAGTAACTCCCAATGTCCCTTATTGCATTAAGAAAAGCGAATGAAAACATGAGCGGACAGAATATTCAGATGCTTCATCTGATGCTCCAAAGGATATAAGCGATCCCCAGAGTCCATTGTTCCAAAACAACGTGGTCCTATTTGATATAGCACATCTATTACTATTATTACGTAGCGGGCTGGATTGCGGTTGTTTTATGCTAACCAACGTCAGTCTGTTGTCCGTACGTCCACTTTCTTTGGTAAATTTACCCCAAAGATTTGTACGTTTGAATTTTGCAGAAAATTTCCCGAATGATTCAAGCTGAAGATTGGGCAAATAATCTATTCTTAAAATAACCCATAGCCTGTTATGAAAATTTTCTTGTTTTGTAGCGCTACTTTTATATATGTTTTTATTAGGCGTGTTGCTTCATGTTCTTCTTGGTTGCATTACACCATTTATCTGTTTAGTGTAGGTACAGCTTGTTGTATAGGCATAAATATGCATAGCGTTGTCTAAACTTGTTTCCGTGCACTGCTGTTTTTTCTTGAGAAAACTCACATATTTTCATCATCTTGTTTTACATTCTTTTCCTACGGGTTTTTTCTAGGCATCAAATTGTATTAGCAGATCCATTTTCTTTTCTTCGAGTCGATCACGACGACGAACAAAGAAACACGTATACCTAAACATAACGCATGCACTGCCTTTTTAATTTTCACACACACATATACATATGTACGTACGTACAGAAAATAGAGAAGGGTGGAAAAAAGGAAATGGATACGAATAAAGCCCCTTGTCATAATATCAATCGGCCTGTCTCCGCCTTTTCAAATAATAGAAACGAGCATTTTCTAGGCATCAAATTGTATTAGCAGATCCATTTTCTTTTCTTCGAGTCGATCACGACGACGAACAAAGAAACACGTATACCTAAACCTAACGCATGTACTGCCTTTTTAATTTTTCGACACACACATACATATATACGTACGTACAGAAAATAGAGAAGGGTGGAAAAAAAGGAAATGGATGCGAATAAAACTCCTTGTCATAATATCAATCGGCCTGTCTCCGCCTTTTCAAATAATAGAAACGAGCGCTTTTCTTCCCTTGTCAAAACTGTCGGAAGTAATTTTTATGCAGGAACATGCAAGTGGGATCTTGGCAAAATGCTAGAGGAATAAGGATTCTGACAAGAAGAAATAATTGTCCTAATTTCAAAAGAAAAGAAAAAAATGCACCAAAAATTCATCCAAGTGTACATCATTTGTTTTGAGTAATAAAAAATATTTTGAGAGATGAGTATGTGATTTCATCATGCCTCAAGTATGGTTCAAGTCAAACTGAAGGGATCACCGAAAAAAATGCTCAAGGACCTTACACCGCTGACAGACAGACAGGTGAGCACAAAGAAATTCACCAGAATTCAGCCTTTGAGTGAGCCCAATAAACACAAACTATGAATGCCTGCACAATAGCAAGATTCAAACTCAAATTGACATGCTCTTACACAAAGCAAAAAAGTCATCACGAAACGGGGCTCCTTGTCAATTCTCAAAATATAAAGCTGGCCAATAAATACAAGTGTAATAAAAACTTACACTTTTCTCTTTTACGCCAAAACTTTTAAAATCAAGTATTCTATAAAAATGTTGCAAAGTTTGAAAAGCATGAAAGGAAAAGTAGAAAAGAGTAGAAAAAAAAAACTGGCCAATAAATACAAGTGTAATAAAAACTTACACTTTTCTCTTTTACGCCAAAACTTTTAAAATCAAGTATTCTATAAAAATGTTGCAAAGTTTGAAAGGCATGAAAGAAAAAGTAGAAAAGAGTAGAAAAAAACAAAATGAAATGAAAATACTAGATACCTGACTTCAATCTTGTGTTTTTGATAAGAAGGAAATAAGCACAAGAACTTGAACATGAGGAACGGATCATCATTTTTCCTTTTAGGCATACATTTTCCTCTTTCCTTCTTGGAAAAATTTCTTTGCGTTTCCCTTTCCCGAAAAATGAGGGCAACTCACTTAGAGGTTGTATCAAGAATAGTAAATACAATACAGTGCGGTGCAGCAGCAGCAATGGCAAAATAAAGTGTATCTCAATGTAGAGACAGGAAAAATCGGTAACTAGAGTAAAATGAAAAGCTTGCTGCTGCTGCTGCGTGTGTTTAGAATTATGCACATGTAGCAAAAAAGTGTTATGCTGTATCTTGAAATATGTCGGCCTAGTTTCACTCACTCACTGCAAAAAAAGAATCTCTTTACACAACTCCTCTCCTACTGTTTTGTTCAACTTGACGTGTCAGTGTGGTGGTGTTGGCGGTGGTGGCACGGAGGAAGGAATAAAGGTTGAAGGAATTAGGCGTTTATGTGTTATGTCGGCAGATATCCATGTTTGTGCAGCAGTTGAATCCATTTCAAAGAAACGGCAGCAGCAAAATTTTCACTTGAAGAATGGCGGTGGTGGCACGGAGGAAGGAATAAAGGTTGAAGGAATTAGGCGTTTATGTGTTATGTCGGCAGATATCCATGTTTGTGCAGCAGTTGAATCCATTTCAAAGCAAGAAACGGCAGCAGCAAAATTTTCACTTGAAGAATAACTGACTGCATAAATGAACAAGGTGGAGAGAGAACTGCTGCTAGCTCTAATACTACAACAACAACCAGCCATTCCACTTCAACAAGGGAATTGATGAATATACATTACTTGTGTACACATCCAACATTGGACCACTCCACTGCTCTGGCTGCCAATTGTTCATTATTTATATTGTATTCCTTGTTCCTTGTTGCTCTACTCTGCTTTCTCTGTCTGCCCATAAAAAATGTTGCATAATGCTTTTTGGCCATTTACATGTGTACCCATTTTGCATTGGAAAGAGTGCAGAAGCGGAGAAGACGAAGATGGAGAGAGAAGCACAAGTAAATAAAAAGTCTCTATTATGGAAATAGAAAACGTTTTGTGCTACAATTATGTTCTCTCAGCCAGACCATTCCAACAAATCATCCTTTCCCCTAACTACTCTGTTTAGAATTTCAGACTGCTATTTTCAGGTTACTACTTTATTCCAGAGTGTTTAAGACACAAGTCAACAAAATCCTTGCTTTTTTGGCATTTCGAGATTTTGCTCTTTTCATGTTTTATTATTATTAATAAAAGATAAGCCTCGTTTATAAACAATGTCTAGAAAGTTATGCACTGTGCTGAGCTTCGTTTAATTTTCCGAATCAAATAATCATGCTTTCTTCATTTTTTGTGCAACTCTGCAGTGGCAAAGTACTCTCTACAATAATTCACACCACTCAACCAAAAATGGGTAGGAGGTGGCCTACGCCTGCCTGCGCTCGGGTACCCCAGCGTAGGCCAGAATTCCAAGCATCTTTCCCCATGTTAAAACGGACAATTTGAAAATGGCAAATTAACCTGTACATTCTTTATGGCCGAAAAAAAACGGCAAATTAACATATTCCTTCTACTCATGTTGACCTTTTAATGTTTTGCTTAACAACTGGAATGCTGCTGCATTTAGATTTTTTACTTTTTATTACGCTAATTTATTTTTTACAGTGATTTCATTTTTCAACTTTTTTGCTGGCACAACATTAATAAAGGGGCCATTTTTGCAAATAAATGCAAAGAGCATTGTTGCAAAAAATAGAAAAGACAAATTACACTTTTAGTACTTTAAAATAAGCTCTATATATTCTTGTCTTTTCCACAAAATTAATAAAAGCCTGCACCCAAAAAGGTGTTACAAAGCTCACTCGCACACACAAGTTTTTTTGTATGCACAAAGTCTCAGCATGCTATTGGCATTATTTTCTTTTTTGCCTTTTCTCCTCTCCTGGTTTTCATCCACCCAGCGATACATTATAAGAGCATGAATAATAATAGGCCTGATAAAACATTACCACCAAGACCTCACTAGTGCCTACACGACCGCCACATTGGAATCATTTGTACTGCTGCTGCTGCTCAGCAATACTTGTTTTCGCCTGATCTATGTGTATTCAAATATGCTGTATAAATATAAATACTACACGGCCACATTTGGAGATGCCCTGCAAGTGTGCACACACATCTTTCCCGCGTGCACTCCCTCCCTAATAGTGCAGTGTTACACAACACACAAGTTACATTTCTTTCCACCTAATGGCACCCGGACTCTCGTGATAGTAGCAAATTAGTTTGAGGTTCCTTATAATTACAGACTCTGGTTTGGAACGGCTTTTCCTGGATTACATTAACCCTTTTCCTCCTTTTCTCCTCGTCCCCAGCGTCGTGCATTACACGAAAAGGAAAAAGGATCTCCAACTGTGAACTGATTAAAAATAGCGTGATGAGCTCCCCTCGTTTGCACTTAACCCTGCTGGGACATTACTCTCTTCATGCCGAAAATTATATACAATGAGCACTGCATACATTACCCAAAAAAGATATATGGCTTGTGTACATCTATCAACTGGAAAATGTGTGCTAGTCTCTGGACTCCCATTGCCTACTATATACACACCGTGTACCACTACACCCGCTTATTCTCTCCATACATTTGGCTATGCGCATTATTGAAATTTTGTTACTTTCCTCTCTCTCTCTCTTTGAGAGACAATACTTTTTTCACTGTGCTACTTGTATTAAATATATAAACCATTAGAATGTACCTGATGATGAGTCTCCATTCAAATCTAATCTTTCTCCATTACATTCTTTTACCAACTCTTTGCATATTTTCTCCTCTGGAAAATTCCGTGCAATTGTAACTTTTCCGTTGAGCTCTCGTCCTTCTCCTCACTCTAACACTAATGCTGTGTCCCCATATATTTTCATTGAGCCCACGTACAAAAATACTTGGCAATCCCTTTGTGAGTTATAAGTGGCAGCGTGTGTAGAGAATGGAGGCGTAATGAAAAAATGCATTCATACATACAACATGAGTGAAGAGATTTCTTTCACCTCTGCGATTTCCTTTGCCTTTCACATGCATCCCCTTAAGAATGCTGCTGGTTAGCGAAACCTTAAGCTCTTATGCATGCTCTTCAATAATAATAATTCCAGTGAGTCCAAATGAATTTTACCAAGTAAAAGTATTACGATAAATGCGTACCAAATGCCCAACGCGTTCAGTTTTCATTCCTCCCGAGGAAAAATTCCACAGAGAAAAAAGGAGTCTATTGATTTCTCTTGATTCATTAATCTACCAAACACTCAATGTGATGATAATGACAGCTGGTTTCTTTGCACTGGCATGCGTGCAACAATAAACGACTGTTTATATTGCCCTAGAAAAGGTGATCTTTGGGGCAAATTACATCCTCCTCATATTCATCATTTTCTCCTGTCAATTTTGGTTTCACGGGTAGAAGGTGCGAATAAAACGCACTGGAGAGACCGAAATCAATGCTGAAGCGGAAACCAGCTTTGCATTTAGCGGTATACGTTAATAATCATAAAAACGCTCGGCTCATGAGAGCTTTCTAGAATTTTTTGTAAGAAGTAGATATCTTACAAACTGTTAGTGTGAAGTGCATTATAAGAAGAAATAAATACATAGCATACAAATTACAACGCATAATATTTTCTAAAGTAGCGGGTAACAATAAGTGTCAGCCATGCTGATTATCAACTAACCGTATAACTATATGCTACGGATAAGCTGTGTGGGTTGTTGTTTGTACTGGCATACAAGATGCAATGCAGGGATGATGAAATGAAAAGCTGGCAGTAGAACACTTGATTGGCGATGCAATTCGTTTTCTCTTATGTA
>JAANSP010003806.1:0-10867 GCA_036850745.1 Homidia socia
TGTTTACATGGCCTTCGTATTGAGAATTTTTACAATATTAAATAATCATTATTTGTGGATTACATTCTTATAAAATGTCAATATATTATTTAAAAAATATTTAAAAATGATAAAATGGAAAGCACTTTTAAAATCACTGTAAAATTGTAATTTAATAGATGAATGTTTTTTGTTGGAAAAGTTATTGTAAGATATGTAATGAATGATTTAAAACGATATTATTAATACCAAATTGTATATATTTAAATCATACATACCTTTAATGTCCATGTATTTTGCCAAACATGTCAATGGGCTCGTTAAATAAACGATAATAATTGAAGGCGTAATATATTGCGCCGTGTGATCTGTATCAAATCATTGAACAAGTTTCCTTGTCCTCATGTATAATTTATGCACGTGGAATTCACGATCCATTTCTAATAAGTATGGTTATGTGTAAGGTCTATATTGGAGCCTTGCACAATATTTCATTGAGATTTGACGCATATTTTTGAGTTTATTTCGTCATGTCGCCTACTACATGTCCACCCCATAATAATATATTCCATAACATCGTATCCACTTACTACACACAAAAATCAATAGTTTCTGAACAGAAATTGAGAAAGTGGGTATGAATCTGTAGGAGACTGTCTGTGTAACTTTAGGATTTGCTTTTACATCCCACACCATGTGAAAGGTTATATACATTTATACATAGTAGCAAACAAGAAGAGACGCATTTCATGTTCATCGTAAAAAGTTCACTTGGGTTTAGCATTGTCAGAGAATTTCAATGAAGCTCAACAGGCCGCCGGCTATATTGGCGAGAATATATAAGTGCCAGCTGGAGAAAAATGGAGGATGGTCCTTCTATTTTTTTCGTGCAAGTTTATCATCAACGAACACTCTACAGCTCTAGTAGTAGAGCTGAGTTGAATGCAGAATAATATGAAAAGAGATAATTCAAGTGAAAAGACATAATATATTTCAAGCTTATTCTTTTTGAAACGACATCGCATCACACACTCTTACTATTATTATTATTTCTCCACTCTCTTGTGGTTTTTAAACTTTATATGAATGGAAATGATACGCAAGTAAATGCTAAGCATAATATATTCCATATAAACTAGCCCGTTCTTCTCCGTCTCAATAAAAAAAATTGTTAAAGCGTGTAGCAAACAAGAGCTGTATGCATACACTACTTTTGTGAGTCGTTCAAACGTGAACTAAATGAACAAAAACAGGAAATTAGTGTTTTTAGCTACAAACAAGTTCTTTTTTCAATATGTATTTTAAATGCATGACTGAGTCAAGTAATTTTCTTTTTCAACCGCAAGGTATATAAATAATGATACAAAAATGGCTACAATAAAATGAAAATCTGCGACTACTACTGCTGCTATTCCCTTTGAAACCATCAAAAATGTTCGTTTCAAGTTATGTACACACACACGAAATGCTCCCCAACATTTTCTAGGAATCGTGTATGAACGTCAGCATTTTCTTTTTTCTCACGAATTCTATCTGCTGAATATTAGATGATGGTGTGTAGCAGCACACGTGGAGGTGGAAAAACATAATTTTTAAGTGCAGAGCTCAACATGCCATCATCATTCAAGTGAAATCGAAAGTGTAAATGATATAAAAAAAAGATTTTTTTGTTTCTTACATTTTTCAAATTTTTCTACTTTGCAAGCATGTACATAAAATTTGTTACTGCTTTTTGCTATCAGCATCTTCCACATCACACGTTAGAGAAATTGTGATCGTATTCCGCTATATCAACATCGTCATCTCTTCAATCTATATTTTATTGATATCATTTTTCGGAGTTGCTTGAAGAATCAAGGCGAGAAAACGCTTTTTAAAAAGAGAAAGCGCAAGCAAGCACAAATACAAAAAAGCAGACACAATAATTGTCAGTGAAAATGTAAAAAACAGAAAATTTCACACCCTTCTGCCTGTCAACAAAAAAGAGAGAGTAAAAAGTACAAGTCTCATATGGGCTTTTTTGCCATCATCAAAGAGCACACATCTTCATCCACAACAGCATTCCTTTTCCTTTTTGCAGTGAAATCATCACATTATCAAGTTATTGCATATTCAACCATACATGATGAGTCCAGCAGATGCTTTCATTTCCTTTCTTGTAGTGTAAAAAGGGTAATGTTTGGGATGATGATGATGATGTGCATAAGTAGCCACAAGGTGCTTGTAAGGCGCAACCGCGTATTCATGTTTTTTATTCTTGGACTGCTGCTGCTGGCTGCTGACACATCAAAAAATCCCAATCCCATTTCAACTTTTACTTGAGAAGAAAATAAGAAGAAAATGTATTTTTTTAGATAAAAAAGAAAATGGTTGACGGCAATCCAAGAATATAAAAAAGTAAAGTGCACAATATGTGGATTTATTCAGCTCATTTCCACTTTCGAAATAGAAATAAGAAATACTTCTGCTATATATTCACTTCTCAGTACCTTCCTTACAATATCATCACATGTTACAAACAAATATCCTTTCCCTTGTCATCAGTAATCTGGATAAGAGTCAAACAGAGACTTTGGGAAAGAAAAATGGTTGACGGCAATCCAAGAATATAAAAAAGTAAAGTGTACAATATGTGGATTTATTCAGCTCATTTCCACTTTCGAAATACAAACAAGAAATACTCTTGCTATATGTTTGCTTCTCAGTACCTTCCTTACAATATCATCACATGTTACAAACAAATATCCTTTTCCTTGTCATCTGTAATCTGGATAAGAGTCAAACAGAGACTTTGGGAAACAGAGAACAAATTATTGTTATTTTCTTTGATCTTTCATTCCGTCTGAAGTGAGCTTCCTTTGAACTGTCTTGTATAATTCAAATATTTTAACCTTCCTTACAATATCATCACATGTTACAAACAAATATCCTTTCCCTTGTCATCTGTAATCTGGATAAGAGTCAAACAGAGACTTTGGGAAAGAGAGAACAATTATTGTTATTTTCTTTGATCTTTCATTCCGTCTGAAGTGAGCTTCCTTTGAACTGTCTTGTATAATTCAAATATTTTTTCTACTTATCAAAAAAAATCTACCCACATCTCAGAAGCAATAGTTTTACTGAAAAAAGTCATATTCATCATTTTACATTATTCGAACATTATACCAAACTCATATTCAATCAGAATGAATGTAAACAAAAAATAAAACTCTCGTTTGTCAAGCATTACATTACAAGGTTTATTCAGCCTTGTTGTGTCTTTTTCATTCAAGTTTCTCAATATAGTTTTTTGCAACATGCAACATGCACGATAAACACAGAAGAAAACGCTACATTGCTTTTTCAGAAATGTTTGCTCAGTACGAAAACAGGAGGAGAGAGCCAATCCATAATAAAATTATTTTCAGGACTGGAGAACCAGAACTTTGTCTCCCTCTTTCCCTGCGTCCTTTCTCTTTAAAGATAGCATGTTAAAACAAAAACATCATTACGGTTTTGAAGATAATAGATGTGCGTTTGTTTCATCAGCAGAATATTCACGCAAACTAATGGATTTTTCAGATAAATGGGTTTGGACCGTATAGTTGGCTTAGTACGTTTTTGTTTCTGCTCATAGCTGGTTTGGGAAAACAAATTACTTGCGCAAAAACTTACAGAGTATACAAACAGGGAAACGTCATTATTCAAACCCAGTCTCCACTTACTAGCGTCCTTATAATTTCACTTCACAGCAACGTAATACAATAAATTTCATGAAAAATAACAATATAGTTTAAAATGCTGAAGATACATTCTGTGCATTTCGTTTGCACTTTTTAAAATATACCTAGACATATATAATTGGCATTGTCAAAGAAAATAAATATATATTTTACTTTCCTCACCCGTCCACTTGTACTATGATGAATTGCTTGAAAATGTTGTGGAAAATAAAACGTTGTGCGACTGTCACTCAACCAAGACGTACATACATACAAACGCCCAAACCCAACTCAAATGCTGGCAGTGGTGTGATTATGAAAACACCAAGCATCACCACCACCGCCATCATCANAATAAAACGTTGTATGACTGTCACTCAACCAAGACGTACATACATACAAACGCCCAAACCCAACTCAAATGCTGGCAGTGGTGTGATTATGAAAACACCAAGCATCACCACCACCGCCATCATCATCATTGCATAATGTAAATATTATGGGTTTATAACAACTAACACTGCTGCCATATACCATCATCAGCCTTAGCCTTATATACTTTGAGAAAGGAGCATGTTACAAAAACATTCAACTTTCTTCATGTCTTCTTCTTCTCTTCTTCACTTTCTCATAATACGCATCTGCTGTCTCTCACGACGAATGCCATGTTGGAATGGAATGTAAACATTTTTGGAGTGTGTGTGTAAATTCATTCAGAGTTGTGTTGATGTTCCAAGTTGAGTTGAGAAAACTACTTGAGATGAAATTGTTGGATTTTTTTGATAATGTGCATACAGCACTTTGCGTCATTTAATTTTTGCCTTTTATGTTGTTACAATAGTTGATTAAATACTTTCTCTCTTGTTCAAGTTTATTTCTTTCTAGTACACGAGGCCTATTCCGAATAACCCGAAAGGGAAATGCAATCTATTATTTTATTATTTAGCGTTTATGAAACCCAATTAATTTAACTATTCTGCACTTAAATTTATCAAGGTCAATTGGACATGAGAGTTTGGTTGGATATGATGTCTCCCAGTGGTAAACAAGATAATGATTTATAATTTTATTATTTAGCGTTTATGAAACCCAGTTAAATTAACTATTCTACACTTTGCTTCATCAAGGTCAATTGGACATGAGAGTTTGGTTGGATATGATGTCTCCCAGTGGTAAACAAGATAATGGAAAGTATTACGCGATTGAAATTATATTCGGTTTTGCTTCCACCTTCTACAATTGCGTGCATTTAAATACCATGGACTTTCTCTCGCGGCTTATCTATCACCGTAATTGACAGTAATCTTTGACCACTATTTATACCGTGTAAAAGCTAAAAGCTTTTTAGCTTTGCTTGCAGTTTTACTCAAACCTGATATGATACTACTAAGTTCCTTTTTTACCATATCTACTTCTACACAGCGTCGTAGCTGTTGTAATTGACGGTCATATTCTGTTACATGGCTTGACTTGCACATAACATTATTTTAGCACGCATGGCCATAAAATATCTGAGGATTGAACAACCTAATCCAAAATTCAGAGACAGGCATTGTATTTCTTACTTAGTTAACCACACTAACTACTTCCGGAATTACGTATATTTTCAAGGCTTATATTGGCATTTACAAAATAGATTGCTATCCCAATTGTTCTCATTAAAAGAGCTCATTTCTTACTTTGTATTATTTAACTTTCGTAACATCCTTATTCCCATTATCAAAGCTTGGCATTTTATTTTTCCACAGCAATTTTAGACAACGGCAATAAAAACTCTAACTCTGCTCTACTAATGAATATTGACTCACACGACATATTTCAACCTAAATGCTAAGTAAAAGGAAGTTTTATAAGAAACTGTAACATTTTGACATGCCATGTTTTGTCAGGCTAACATTTACATTGCTTAATAATATTTTAGCTCAAGGCTCCTTGAAAAATTGTCCTAAAAATTTGCTGCAAGTAAATAGACAAATGTGCTACTGTCACTGCTTCACTCTGGGTGGCTTTCCAACAATTATCCAGATGTACTTTGATTGACAGAGTAATTCAACGTTTTACATGAGCACATGAGGTAACTCTGAAATAACAATGCTCGTCTCTTTTTACTTCTAGCAGATTCATTTGCTCACTTTGTCGAATATTCTAACATGATGAGGTTCTGATAAATATAGAGTTTGTGCTTGTTCATGTCATCTAAACTACAACAAAATCTTATTGATAATGTAAACATTGAAACCCGAGGAATGGGTTATAAAAAGCGATTGGATAGATAAAACTGAATAAATAGCAGAAAGAAAGAATATTACATTAAGAAACCCAATTTCAAGGTAGACAAGACAGGTGTAAACAGAAGCATAATAAAATTGTTCTAGTTGCAAACGAAATGGATTCAAGTAGTGTGAAAAGCACTTTCATCAGAGTCGTTTCTGGTGATAATGGCGATATTAAGAAAGAAAGAGAGTTCAGTTGTGTAAATGAATGCTGCTGTTGTTGTTGCATTGTGGTAAATGTAACCCAACACATTTCTCCATTGTTTTGTGATGATGATGATGATGACGGTGACGCGATGAGTTTTTCCTTGCTTCTTTGTTATAGGTAGTCTTTTTTATATATCCAATCCAAGTGCATGCACACAACAGGCGTGGAATTCTACGATATTTACACAAGTGAACATCAAAACAATCAACGAGCGAGAGAAAACCCAGCAGTCCAACAAAAACTCTTAACTAAGTATTTCGTCTCTCTCTCTCTCTGAATTTTATTTCTTCACACACAACCCTGCCATTTGATTCCCTTCAATTTTCTCGCACTGCGTTGTGGTATTCACGAAAACCGTTTATTGAATCCATTACAGGCAGTAATAGTCTTTGTCAGTCGATCTTTCATGGAGTGAAGGAACAAGCAGTAAGCTTTGTTTGCTAAAAACATGAACAGATGTGAGTAGAAAATGGAAAATGTTTTTTTGTGTAGTCTGTCGTCGTCTTTACTTAATTAGCATTTACACTACTTCATTGAATAACGACATCGTTATAGGTTGTCTCTGAAGGTCTATAAAGTATCCTATTCTGGTTTTACCGAGAGCCCATAGCACATTTCTACATTATTTCGTCTCACTCACTCACTCACTCCATTTAATATCGGGATTCTCTCTCTTTTTAGGCTTCTCCTACTTTGCATATAAAATGTAGACTCTTCACAGTCTTTGTGCTGTTTTAGCTGTTGCTTCAGTAGAAAAGCTTTGCATAAAAACAGAAGGTTCTATTGGGGATGTAGAGTTCAAAATGTACATTTTGTGCTGATTGTCCATTTTCATTTTGTAAATACCACAAACGCAAAAGCAGGCCCCAGTACCCCGTAATATACATGCAACATTATTTCGTCTCACTCACTCACTCTATTTAATATCGGGATTCTCTCTCTTTTTAGGCTTCTCCTACTTTGCATATAAAATGTAGACTGTTCACAGTCTTTCCGCTGTTTTAGCTGTTGCTTCAGTAGAAAAGCCTTGCATTAAAACAGAAGGTTCTATTGGGGATGTAGAGTTCAAAATGTACATTGTGTGCTGATTGTCCATTTTCATTTTGTAAATACCAAACGCAAAAGCAGGCCCTAGTACCCCGTAATATACATGCAAACCTTAATAAACGTTACACGTTGGACGTTGGACCAGTAGTAGGATTAATTATAGTCAGTAGTGACGCAATGTCATGACTGTCATGAGGTACATTTTCTTTGATATTATTGTTTGAAAAAGAACTTTTACATAAAATATACAGCGGTATTGGATAACGAACGATTTTTTCGTAAACACATTTAATGTGGGTTATTTAGCTTTTATTATTTCAGCCATTAATCATCTAGATTGACTAGGACCATGTGTACAAGTTTGTTCGTCACGACAATGTCATGACTGTCATGAGGTACATTTTCTTTGATATTATTGTTTGAAAAAGAACTTTTACATAAAATATACAGCGGTATTGGATAAAGAACGATTTTTTCGTAAACCAATTTAATGTGGGTTATTTAGCTTTTATTATTTCAGCCATTAATCATCTAGATTGACTAGGACCATATGTACAAGTTTGTTCGTCACGTCACTTTACAGATAGCTCTAGCAATAATTTCAAAACCCATTTTAAATAAAATATTTGGCTAATTGCGTAGTAAGTTTTTAAGGGGAGCAATAACAAACTGTTTGACAAAAAGGTTCGTTAAGTTTTATATACAGTGCCTACCAAACAAAGTTACCGATTGGAATGGCAGAAGATAACGTATACAAATACAGCTGACTGTATATATTAGCTAGGTTATAGTTTAGTTAAACTGCCGCAAATGTCGCCCTCGACGTGAGCCACTCCATTCGGTAACTTTCTAAGCAGCTGACTGTACACTGGGACAACTCATCATCATCATCATGCAAAGAAAACAATTTCGCAATTCCCCACAAGATAAATCCCCCAGGAGAATAAGATATGATATTCTAATTATTTTTTGCAACCATCTTAAATCTTCACATTAATTATTAGTGATTTGCCATAAAAATATTTATGCCTCATATCTTCAACTTACATACTCATCTATCTATACACTTTACCCGTGTGTACAAATGTTTGTATAAAACAAGGTAACAAAAAGTGCAATCTAGTTAACCGTCCAGCTTTTCACCAGACGCGACACATAAACCCACCCAGTCGTATACTTAATTAATTGCACCACACTGAAAATAGCAACACTGAAATAATTTGCTCGCCGTGAAAAAAAGGAGCAGCGCAATGAAGCAAATCATCTGCTCTTCCTGTCGTGCCATTATTCCATGTCCTGTACTCTGTAATTTATTTTATATGCTACTCTTTAATAATGATAATATAAAATTGTACATACCTACTAGTACACCCATTCCCCTAATAATAATAATAAAGCATATATCTATCTATTGCAAACAACTTGTGAAACTTATAATATGGTCATACATGTTGATATTCTACACACACACCAAAGACCTTTTTTGCTGTCTGAAATAGGTTTCTTGCTCGCTTGTTGTTGTATATAGTGTGTGCATGCATGTGTCTCTCCGTCCGTTGTTGTTGCTCAAGATGTGTGCTTCCGAAAAACGGAGGAAAGAAGAGAGAAGTGGTTCTAGGGTCCTCTTTTTCAATCAATAAAATAGTAGAACATTCATACCAGCGGGGACAGAGAGAAAGCGAGAACCAACAGGCATGCCTTTCCATTCCCCCTATTTTCACTGCTCTCTCTCTCTCTTTCATACACGCTCTACTTTCTCGCTACTCCATCCATCCATGCCACCACACACGTTGCTGCCCTCTCACTCACTTCATGCCACCACCATCGTTTCTTGGTACTACTACTCCTACTACCACCGCATACCATACCACCATCAGCCTCTACTTTATACTGACTCTCTGCACATAAGAGAACACATTATACCTTCTCTTTCCCACCAAGCTTCTCAACAAAACGACGGACCAAGGAACAAGGTTATTCCAAAAAAGTGCTTTTTATTTTGCTTTCAGCCGAAAGAGTAAAAGCAGTCGCTAAAGCCAGTAGCTTCAGCTTTTCCTCTTTCTTTTCCTCTCATCCTTACTCAACTCCCTCTTTCTCTCTCTCTCTCTCTCTCTCTACTTATCCTTTCACAACATTGGCGGTGGTGGTGGTGGAGGTAGTAGGTACTTGCGCTCTTTTCCCATAATGCTCTCTCCTCCATGCCTCAGATTTCATTCAAAAAAATCCTTGCTTTTTTCTTTCTCTCTCTGCCTCTGACTCTACCTTTGCATTCGCCTTGTTTACAAATGGACACAGTTCTCAATTCTTAATAAGACATAAGTTTAGTTAAGAATGTCTTAAAAATAAGGAAGGGTGGGGGAGTGGTGGAAAGCGTGGCAGTTATAATCGGATATACCTATAAGATTATTGAGCAAGTGTAAATTACATACATATGACTGTACTGAAACTTAAAAAGATATTCTAATACCTTGTTACTTTTAAAAAGAAATGGAAGTACATAATATCATAGAAGAGCACATTATTTTTATAAAGGCAATTCCCAGAACAGTTATCAGAGTGGTGGTACTAGTAGTATTTACAAGTATGAAATTTAAGGTGTTATAATGAGCTACCTAAAGACCACACACATACCATCCGCCCACATACACTACCACCGTCAACCAGCAACGCAAGATAAATGTCTCCCTTCACCTCTCCCAGGGAAATAATCGTGGGAACTTAAAGTCTCACAGCCGAGAAGAGAGAAAAGGGAAGAAAAAGCAGTTAAGGAACGAACATTATTACTTTTTTCTGCTTTTTTAAGGAAGTTTATGTTTCGTAATAATAACAGCAAACAGAGGAGCATATATTACGCAAAATAGTATACCTTGAAAACGTATGAAAGATAATTACCCGCCGTGCTGCTAACTGAGAAATGGATTGGCATGAATATACATTATCGTATGGAATGAGCTAAACAAGCGCTATTTGTAGCCTTATTGATAATTTGGAAATATACTATAAACCTACATACCTGCACGTTCCCGTTGACTGTACAATATTTTTTGGAGGATATTAAACATTATGACATGATTGACTAGACTGGTGAAACTATATCATATTTTTTATCTCTTTTATTAACTTTTTTTCTTCTTCGTCTCGCTGAAACCGCTATCAACCCAAAAAAACTGCAACAACAACACCCAATCCCCATCAGAAAAAAACTTTTTTTAAAATTTTGTTCATAATGGAAATATGGAGCATAATATTCTGTTTATACTTGCATCTACTACTAGACAATAAATTTTCTATTCGCCACCCCTCGTCTTTGTCATGAGTGGATAATACTGTTGCGACCCGAGTACTATTACAAGTTTTGGATTAATTTTGTGTATTCTATTAGCCTGTAAAGGTATTAGCCATGTGTGTGTGTGCTGAGCTTTCAACTCTCCAACGACCACGACCACCAGAAACCACACACCATTCCATCAGCACACACCATACACACACATCACATATTACACAGATATAGAGACATAAGAAAAAACAACACACCAGAGGAAAATTTCATTTTGGTGAAACTTCATTTAATGATTTTATGAAACACAATTTCCTGGAAGGCCAAAGGCTTCCGTGCCGCGTGTACTCTCTCCAAGGGGCAGATTGAATTTCACTGTTCA
>JAANSP010003807.1:0-10866 GCA_036850745.1 Homidia socia
CCTACTTACTGCGTACATGTACCTATATGTTTTTATAAATAGAACCAAATTGAGCCTTTCCTAGTTGAAAGGAAAAGGGAAATCCGGCTCTCCAAACCCGGACAGACAGTTAAAAATGTGTATGTGTGGGCATATATTTATGTATCGCATATTATATATATCTATCAGTTAATTCCATACTTATGATTAGTTACCTACATTTAATGTATCAGTTTTGTAGGGAGAACGAAGCCAAAGTCTTTTTAATACTTTTTTCTACTTTCTCGCATTTGTGTCTCCCAAAGACAAAAACTCATCAAGTGGAAGCAGTAGTACGTTTTAAGAGTGAAAAGCACTAAATGAATATGAGTATTACTACTACTAAAGTGAATGAGGCGATGGTGATTATGATTGTGAAGAGGTTGATTTTTGTTGTCGTGTCAAGCGAAAGCAGAGAGTCAAGCCTGCCCAGTTTGGCTTAGCAAAGAAAACTTTTCTGTTAAGTAATATAGATCAACAAACAAAAACCAAGTGAGGATTTTCGAGTACCAGGTCATATTCCTACTGTGAGTTGGACAAAGTTTTTGCTTTTATTGCTTCTTCTTCAGCATTCAAATAATAGTGAAAGTAGAGAAAAGAGTAGGGAAAGCAAGCATACAGAGGAAGCTAAAGGTCGTGGTAAAAGAAATCAACAGACCCCATAAAAATACAAAAAGCTTTTTCTTCGTTGAACAACGGGTAACGTCAAAAAGCAAAAAAGGTCGAGATGAAGAAAAGCAAGGTGAGTTTTCTGAGAACAATGTACCGTTTTCTTGTAAACAACAACTGATTCTGGTATACATGACGGTTGTTTGTGTTTTTTGAAGTTTTTGAAGCTTAAACTATGCGTGGGAAAAACATTGTGTGTAAGTAAGTGGTGTGCTATGAAGAAAAGTAATCAAAGTTTTCATTTTATCCTGGTGGGGGATCGTAAACATTGAAGAAAAAATCTTTTGTTAAAAATGTTGAGTAGCAGCTGAAACCGTAGAGGTATGAGAATGATAATAAAAATTTCATCTTGAGAGCACCACCAGGGACATGAGTATAAATATCGTAATATTTTCTCGGTACAAGCTGTACTGTGTTGTACCTTGTTTTGTAAATGTGTAATACAAGTTCAATTTTTTTAAGAAATGAAAAAAGCATGCGTAACTTAATAGGTAAATAAAAAATAGATGCCCGCTTACTTGAAAAAATGGACAAAAAATCATTTGCTACCGTTACTGTTTCCTGTGTCTGTATGTACTTAGTACACAAATGTCTTTCCGCTTTAACCACTTTAAAAAAATACTTCTCGTGACTCGTAAAAGTAATTGAAGCGATGATGGATAGACACTTTAATGCGAGTGGTTTTTATTCTTCTGGGGTGCACGTTAAAAGAAAAGCCTGGCTTGGTTGTTGCTAAAATTGAAATGGCTCAATTTACCAAATGTTCATCCAAACAGAGAATGAATGCTATATAGCTCTGCAGAAACCATTGTTGCTCCTCGGACATACAAGATTTTCCACAGAGAGTGAAATGATTTCCGAGTGGAGAGAATGGTATGATGAAAAGAGGGTCAACATTTCCATCTACTTGTTTGTAAACAACTCATCTCGGTTTTGGTTTGACGCACTCAAAATATCTCTTTTTTGTCCGCCTTTGTCCAAAACAAGCGAGAAAAAGAAACGAAATACGGACATACAAGATTTTCCACAGAAAGTGAAATGATTTCCGAGTGGAGAGAATGGTATGATGAAAAGAGGGTCAACATTTCCATCCACTTGTTTGCAAACAACTCATCTCGGTTTTGGTTTGACGCACTCAAAATATCTCTTTTCTGTCCGCCTTTGTCCAAAACAAGCGAGAAAAAGAAACGAAATGGGAAAAAACGAAAGCATACGATTAGTAGACACATGAATGTATTGGTTTCGAGTGCATATTAGTTACAAGAAAACGCAACAGAGTATTATGTATAACGCAATTTTGTGCTTTTGTGAAATGCGCATGTGGTTTATTCAAACAAGCAAGCACGATGAGAGGGTGGTCAATTCAACTCGCCAAAGAAAAATGTGTTTTGTGAATTTAATTTCATTCAGCTCCTTTCTTTGAAAATTGAACAACATGCCATTTTGATGCTTTTGTTTGGAGTATAGGTATTGCTTTGGTGGAATTGTAAAAAAACTTTCTCAGAATAATAAACATTTCAGAAGATAGTGAAAGTGGAGGATCGACATGGGATTTTCAACGATGCTGATTTAAATAAGTTTGCCGAAGCTCAGGATCCCTTTTCCAGTTATCTGTAACACAAGTAAAATGTGAGAGAGAGAAAAAAGAGAGAAAGATTTTTACCCAACGGAACCTAACAATCATATTTACGGGTTGACAATACTAAGAACATTTGGATTTTTCTGAGCATGTAATTTTTGCAATTTTTAACTGCATATGGGCTGTGTAAAAGAAAATATTACGTCAGTGCAGATATGTAAACAAAACGTGGGCGTAGTAAAGATTTTTTAATGAGGTGAAACACTTAATGAAACTATTATTTTCAAGGATCCCTTTTCCAGTTATCTTTAACACAAGTGAAATGTGAGAGAGAGAAAAAAGAGAGAAAACTTTGTTTTTTACCCAACTGAACCTAACAATCATATTTACGGGTTGACAATACTAAGAATGCTTGGATTTTTCTGAGCATGTAATTTTTGCAATTTTTAACTGCATATGGGATATGTAAAAGAAAATATTACGTCAGTGCAGATATGTAAACAAAACGTGGGCGTAGTAAAGATTTTTTAATGAGGTGAAACACTTAATGAAACTATTATTTTCTGACGCAGGTTTATAGTCACAACCTACGCATACAAGATTATTCAGAAATTTGTTATATGAAATTAAAATGCTTAAGTATGCTCAGGACAGTACGATAAAATTCATGCACATTCAAAGAAATCGCTGTTTGAGACTTGGCATAATGCGGTAAACAATTTTCAGAATTTTGTTGTGTTTGTGTGCGTAATTGAAAAAGGTTCTGTCCAGCTTGGGTGACAGCTTGTTGAATATTGGGTGCATAAATTTTTATGCTTCTGATGGATATTCTAGGATGTGACATTAGATGCTTACATTGTGAGTTGTGGTTTCGTCCAGGACAATACTTTCTCCGCGATAGTTTTGGGAGGATTCGCAAAACAACAATTCATTTTGTAGACTTTTAAGACCGTTGACAAATAACCATAAAACCTGATATAAATCGCTGTTTGAGACTTGGCATAATGCGGTAAACAATTTTCAGAATTTTGCTGTGTTTGTGTGCGTAATTGAAAAAGGTTCTGTCCAGCTTGGGTGACAGCTTGTAGAAGAGTGCATAAGTTTTTATGCTTCTGTCTGATGGATATTCTAGGATGTGACATTAGATGCTTACATTGTGTTATGGTTTTCTTCCAGGACAATTTTTTCTCTGTGATAGTTTTCGGAGGATTCGCAAAACAACAATTCATTTTGTAGACTTTTAAGACTGTTGACAAATAACCATAAAACCAGATATTTTTAGCGTTACTCTTTTTTTTAGCTTTTTCAATGTCTGTTCCATCATTGGATTAAGCATATTTTTAATAATGTTGATGTGCTTTCCCACGCACACGAGAATTTTCGATACCCTTATTCCGCTTGAAAATAACACGAAATAGTGTCATTTTCATAATGTGGTGCAGAAAATGGTTGCAAAGGTTTGGGAAAAAGCCACACATCAGTTATAATTTTTGAACTCTGTTAGAACTTTGTGAAACAAATTCAGCTGGAAAACTAAACAACACAAACCCGAATTGCCAAGCCTATGCCGGGGGCAAGTTTTATATAGACAAATAACCATAAAACCTGATATTTTTAGCGTTGCTCTTTTTTTTTAGCTTTTTCAATGTCTGTTCCATCATTGGATTAAGCATATTTTTAATAATGTTGATGTGCTTTCCCACGCACACGATAATTCTCGATACCCTTATTCCGCTTGAAAATAACACGAAATAGTGTCATTTTCATAACGTGGTGCAGAAAATGGCTGCAAAGGTTTGGGAAAAAGCCACACATCAGTTATGATTTTTGAACTCTGTTAGAACTTTGTGAAACAAATTCAGCTGGAAAACTAAACAACACAAACCCGAATTGCCAAGCCTATGCCGGGGGCAAGTTTTATATCAAGAATAATGAATTGCTCCCTATATATTACGCATAATAATAATATGTATTCATCCCAATTAGCAAAATGTGTCTTTCTGCGAAAACATGTTGTTGACACGCTACTGATTCCTGTAGAAGTCGATTGAAAAGAGAAATGATTACTATACTATTTGTTTCCAGTTTTTCAAAAAAAGAAATAATGGTAAACATACACTTTTCTCTTAATTGAAACTTCTCTTAATGATTTATCTCAATCGCTATATGCCCCAAACTTACATCAAAAAGCCTTTGTTTCATATGTTCAATATGATTTCCTTGTCTAACTTTGCGACAAAACTTAAACTTTTCTCTGTATTATTCAAATACAGTTGCTTCTTTCTAAAAATAGAGTTTAATTTTTTACCGGTTCAAATATCTCTAACTTTTAGTTTAAGTTTTCATTTAAAGTGTTTTTCATGGGTTCAAAAACACGGTATAATTTAGATAATGTCTGAGTGCAACTTACACATTTCGCTTAATTGAAACTTCTCTTCGATTTATCTCAATCACTATATGCCCCAAACTTACATCAAAAAGCCTTTGTTTCATATGTTCAATATAATTTCCTTGTCTAATTTTACGACAAAACTGAAACTTTTCTCTGCTTTTCTCTGTATTATTCAAATACAGTTGCTTCTTTCTAAAAATAGAGTTTAATTTTTTACAGGTTCAAATATCTCTAACTTTTAGTTAAAGTTTTCATTTAAAGTGTTTTTCATGGGTTCAAAAACATTGTATAATTTAGAAAATGTCAGGGTGCATAAATATGAACCAAGTTTTTTTTGGTGTGCGCATGTTTTTGTATGATGTAATTGTTGACTTCTGGATTAGGCTTACTACGACAGTATACTCTACATCATAAATTAAACTACCTGCATATAATAAACCATGTTTTTGAAGTTTGAATGTCAAACAGTGTTTGTGGATTAAAGTTTGAAATAATAAACAGAGTTTCTACCATCCACGCCAGTTGAACTCTAGGTAAAAATCACAGTCAAGATTCTTAATTAATCAACACCTTTTCAAGACAAGTTTTTTTGACAGATCTATTCGAATCGGCAATAGCCAAGTTGGTTTAGGACTTTTATATAATCAACATGTGTGAAAGCGAAAGAAAGTATCACTAGCTAGCAACATGGGTTGTTAAACTTTTGTATATTTTTTGTTGCAAATTATTTGGAAGTTAAATTTACGAATTCGATGAAAAACCTGCCAGGATAAATACTCAGAAAGGTCTACCTACCAGCACACATTTCTGTTTTGTGGGTATACAAATTGTAAGTTGTGGTATATACCAAATAGTAAAGGATTTTATAGGATTTAAATCACATCATTTAATAGATTACGTAAGGTTTCTACTTTTTATCAGAATCAGAAAGAAGCGATGGAATTTCACATTTCTTTCAATCCTTTCGCATTCAAATGTATCGTGATTTTTGAAAGATGCCAAAAAAGTAAATAACCTACCATTCCATTTAAAAAAAACATCAAAAGTCTGCACATACTTTTAGGTACGTATTTTTTATCTGAATTTATTTATGAAAGACAGGTACGTAGTAAGATTATTTATTTATTTATACAGGCAACCAAAAACAAAGTAAGAGTTTCTGCGTAACTCTTTCTACATGCTAATATCATGACATGTACTTCTTTTTCGTTCGTAATAAAAATAATTTTTGTGTACTTTATTCTGGAAGAATGTGCTGTAAAAATGCTTTTTAAAAAGTAAAAGCAGCAGAGTTTGCCCTTGGGATGAATGCTTGCGTTACAACGATATAATAGCAATAATAATGAAGATGATGAGAACGTGATGGGGTAGAAAGTAGAAATGCGTTGGTTCGTTACCTGCTGCAAACTCCCTTTACCCACCACAATTGTTTTGTGGATTCCATCCATGTTTAAACATAATATTATCGTCATAAAAATCAAAAAGAGGAAAGTGAGGTTTTTTCAAGTCTATTACTGAGCAACTTTTCATCATTTTCATGCTTGTTATGATGATCTAAAAGTACTGCTACTTGAGTTTTACTTTTATTTTCCTCTTTTACCTGCAAAAGCATGCATGCCTTGCTACCAATNTGAGTTTTACTTTTATTTTCCTCTTTTACCTGCAAAAGCATGCATGCCTTGCTACCAATAACGAATTTGGATCTTTTAAAAGGCAAGGCAGCAGACTTTCTTGAAACTCGGCTTTAGTTCCGTACAACCTGAAAAAGGTATATTATTCTGGGTTGGCTCTGCTGGCTGACTGATATTATCATCGTCATGTTTATGTCATGTAACCGTGATTGCATGATGAGCAGGAAGGAAGCAGAGCGTCGACGAGAATACGTGAGATGCATATTGTTATCACCACACAAACAAGTTTTGTGGGAGGCGCCGCTTTGTTGAACGATGAATAGCGGCAATTTGCAGCTTCCAAGGTATAAAAGAAAAGTGTGACTTTCAGGATGGTTGAAAGTGGAAAACATTTTTTTGAAAATGCAGGCTTACATCAAAAGAGCAACACTATATTCTCTTTTCTAAATGAGTGTATAGAGAGGTAACATACTGTTGGAGCATTTTCTTTCCAAAAAAGTGTTACACTTATCCACATGCGTGTAATAACAAAACTACAATTTGCTGGTTTTACAATCCAAAGGACAGCAGTTTTGGCAGCACAGATGTAGACAACATTGAAATTCGTAATATGCCATGTATTTATCCGCACCTCAACTGCGCTAATTTGGAATTACTGCTGCTCCCTTGCTAGTCGTATTTGTAGGCTCGATTTGTTTTTTTCTTCTCTTGTTAGTTTATCAGAGAAACTAAATGGGAGTATCAGTTTTAGTAAAAAAAACAGAAACTTTTCTCATATTCATTTCTTTCCTAATTCCAAATTGTGAAAATCAAGCACCTATAAAAGGCTTTCTTACATCCCATCCCGAGTTTTTCTTATGCAAATAAAAGTTTTAAACAAAAACAAAAAGTGACACTTTTTTGCTTTCTCTCCCCGTTTTGGCAAAACTTTCTAGTTTAAATTTGGTTCTCGTTTCATTTTGTTTATTTTCCTTTCAAATTTTGAATTAAGGATTATTCAAGGGGAAAACGTACGTAAGAACAAAGAGAAAACAGTTTCAGTAGTTGTCCATAAAGTAAATAAATAACATCAAAACTACACATTTTTTGGTGCTTGGTTGAATGTAACGAAATTAGCAGAGTATGAGGTACGATCTTTTTTACAGGTCGGTAACAAAGGAGCAAATATGTAACAACTTTTAACAAGTTGTCAAATGGGGACACATTTACGAAAAAGACCAATAAAAATAAAACAAAAACACACAGGTTGACTATTCTTCGTTTCAAGTCGATAGGTACAACCATGTTACAAAAGCATCAGAGGGATTTTTTTAAAAGTAAAAGTAAAATGCATTGTTGAAACAACAAAAAATTTACAACATTTTAAACTCCTATGCATTACGTAACGCAGCTGTAGATATTGTAGATGTATGAATATATGTATATCAGCGCGATTCCAATTTCAGCCCAAATGGGTTTTTTCTCCCTGTCTCTCTATTTCAAAACTCAAACATTCTCAGAAAGAATCCCTGAATCCCCAGATCTGTATGGATGGATTTTTTTGCTGTAAACAACAACTTTGTAAATCTCCTTTTGCAACTTTTTGAAACTGTCGTGTATTGTCTTTTTAAGTATTCCAAAGGTAGTATAATTCACTTCACGGTTATAATTTGTTGCGTCGACAAAAATTGATGTAATCTTCGTTGTTCCACGGTAGTTTAGTGGAAAAAAGTAAAAGTGGAGAAAGAAAATTGTATACGTTCTCAAAAACTAATATCTTTCCTTCCACACTCATCACGTCAAGGTGATGTGTGTACGCGCTCAACTGAAAAAATCCAAGAAAATGAGAAATTGCTTTTCTGAATGATTTGTTCTATGCCATATAACGGGAACGATGATTAGACAGAAAAAAATGAAATATCTCTGAAAAGAAGGATTTTTTCGTTAAAATGAAAACAAATCCAACAAAGGAGTTATTATTATCAATGGAAATACATATTATGTTTACTGTAGTTGCTGTATTATCAAATGATGATGATTTTCTTTTGTTTTGTACTGAGAAAACATTTCATCCAGCATGCCTATAATGCTAATGTTTGTATTCATCATGTAATAATATTGTATATTTTTTGGCATTCCAGAAAACAAGAGTCCTCAACCGCGTTGAAAATAACGACCAATAGCTGAGCAGAACAAAGAAAGGAATAAAAACTCCCAAGATAGCTCCAGAATAAGTGGCGGTGGTGCTTCACTCGTTCGTTCCACCAATATACCTAAACATATAAATACTATATGAAAAGCCCACGTCACGTACCACACTTTTGGAATTGCCTTGGGACTATTACTGATGTATCTTCTTGTTATTGTTTCATCTCGTCGAAACTTTTACGGTTGGAAAGAATGCAACAGAGAGATAGAGAATATGAAGAAACCAGAGTAAATGTTGCAGTGAAGTTGGAGTGGTTTTGATTGGGGAGACGGAGAAAAATACAGTTGAAGAGTAAAAGTGTATAGTTGTTCGAGTAGACTCTATTTACAAAGAGAATTGCAAATAATTATTGTACATTGTCAGCAGAAAATATAGATATCTCTATGCAATTATACCCTAAATACAGGGCGATTGTGTATAGTTAAATGAAACTGGGATACAATAGCTTTTTATACGGCTTATTTGCTGTTTCCAGCAGCACCTCTTTCTAATCTACACTCACCGTTCTAGTCCTGGACAAACAAAAGCTCTGGAATCAAAAATGGAATCTCATAATAAGCGCACCACGTCATCACCCACCTCTTCAACGGCAGCAGCGTTCCGAGAACACATGATGAGTCTAATTCAAGACAAGGCAGCAGCTTCCAACGGCTCAAATCTTGTGGAAAATTACCCAGGATCCTCCTCAACTGAAGCACGGTGGCTGCTTGGTGTTAATGGTGGAGCTTTTGAAGGTTCTCTGGGACTTTTGGATGACGATGATGGTGGTGGTGGTGTAGGAGGCGAAGGAGGAAATTATTCTGTCAACACATCTCTTTTCTTTCCTGATCCTTCTGGATCCGTACCTGCGTCAGAAGAGGACTACGTCCCTTACAGCATGCGACCTGAAACTTACATTATTCCCGTTTTGTTTATTATCATCTTCATCATCGGGGTCATGGGAAATGGCACGTTGATTGTCATCTTCCTGAAACACAGGTCGATGCGCAACGTTCCCAACATGTAGGTTTTTATGCAGTACTTTTTCTCAATTTTATGAATATGTTTACGCCATTGCATCATATCATCCAAAAGCATACCTGTGAAAATAGAGAAGGCGCTATTTATATGCACACACATGTACACAGCACGTAGCATGTTTTTTCACAGTTTTTGCATGAAGGTTTGTTCACCTTAACTAATCGTGTATTCACATCCAGACTATTCTTTTGATTAGATATTCCAAACTTGCTTCCTTTTTGTGTTTACCCAATGTCCGCTTATGAACTTTTTGGTTGTTTTACTGTTGTATGATAAGAGAAACAGCTTTCAGATAAAGAAGACAAGCATGTGCATGAAATTAATGGATGCAAATGAAGAGTAGCAAGCAGAATTCTTTGGTATGACTATTCGCATGTTCCACTCAAACACGTTTCTTCTCGAATATGAAGTTCCAGGAAACTTTCGGAAAAGCATACGCAAACTTTCCAAAATGAGTGAAGTGGCCATGGAGGTACATACAGGCATATTAGCATTTGGGTAATATAAAATGCCAAAGTGTATATACTGTGAAAATTAACTTTTATGCATGCTATTTAATTATATGACAGTAGCAATTTTCCACTCTTCATTTCTTATCAGGACATTTCTTGGAATTTCAAGATAACGATCTATTCATCTACGCTGAACTCTTACTTTTGTGGTGATGCTTACAAAATCAGCAAACTTCACAACTTTAAAAGATAATCTTTTCATGTCCTTTATGACCAGTTCAAGTACATGATGATGTACTATTCTTCCTTTTTTCATAATATTATTCACTTAAAGACGTGGTTTTTACAAGTTTTTCATGGGTAGCCAGCAAAATCTCTCCCACTTTTCAATTTAGTAAGACAAACCTTTTTGTGCGACGGAGAATAGCAATGCTGTGCTCGTAAATTAAGGCATTCTTTCAAGTTTTACTTTGATGAGAACAAGTAATTGTAAAAAAAACCACCAGCATAATATGGTATAAAGGTCTCAAAAACATTTTATGGCTGGGTGGGACTTTGACGGGTACTATCGCGGAGTATACACAGCATTAGATTTTGGGCTTGTGAAAAATGGCGAAGCCAAGTTTTTCGTTTTAACCCGACCACGAGGAGCTTTATCTTTTGTTTAATTGTGGGCCGACTTCGGTGGTACTTCAATACTGGACCGGGTCAGCCTTTCCAAAAAACCAGCAAGTTGGTGTAGGAACCTGAAATCATAGAACCATTATGATAAAAAATGTCTTACCATCAAATACCTGCCGACATGAGGAATCCTTGCTTGAACCCATCCCATGCTACTACTATACTGGTATCACCCACCACACGTGTAGTAGTAATACCAGCAGCATGATTCATGATCCTTCACATACCACCCCCTG
>JAANSP010003808.1:0-10864 GCA_036850745.1 Homidia socia
GCCTCCAAACCGCCAACAAAGTTTCGAACAACGTCTCCGCTGTCTTTTGAGCTCTCTACGTACTGCCGGGTAAATGACAGAGGGATTAAATGTTTGATTTTTTTTAGAAAAATGCAATTGCGCATTACATTATTATGCAAGTATACATACAGGGCAAATGGCCCAGGCTGCACTGGCTTGAACATTAGAATTGGGATGCTTGAGCAAGGACCACACCAATCTGAATCCATCCTGTTGGTCCATTTCCCTCCTGGCTTCATCGTCCACTGCCAACTCTCCCACAGCCTTGGTTGCGTTCACCAGCAAAGTTGGGTTGTTAATGGTTAGCAAGCCAATTAACGGGGGAATGGCCCCAGCTCTTTTAATTAGTCGAGCGTTCTTAGGATCTGCTTTCACAATTTGTTCGATAGCTCCCGCCACATTGGTCAACACGTTTTCCGGCCCGTCGTCCAACAACTGTACCAACATTTCCACCAAACCTTGCTCCAAATACTTTCCAGCCTTGGCTATAGCTGAGGCACACTTCCAAATGGCACCAGTTGCAGCGGCCAATAGTGGCTTATTTCTCCTCAGGTGATCGTCCAAAATGATGCTAATCAGCGGGTCAATCGCTCCCTTTTCGTAAACAATTTGTCTACTTTCCGGGTCTTCCGCGCACATGTAAATGGCAGAAGCGCAAAACTGAACAAGGTCATGATTGGTGGACTTGAGGCCTTCGACAAAGTAGTCTAGCAGTCCTTCTGTTCGAATGGCCAACCGAAAACTGGCCTCAGAGGCACACTCGTGAAGGATTCCCACCACTGGAATTACAACTCCAACTTGACGCGTTTGGAGGAGTTTTGCAATAAGTGGGATAGCACCGGCACGACGGATGGCATCCTTGTTTTTTGTGGATCTGGCAAGAGACCACAGCGCCAAGGCACCGCACATTTGCAATAAGTGGGATAGCACCGGCACGACGGATAGCGTCCTTGTTTTTTGTGGATCTGGCAAGCGACCACAGCGCCAAGGCCCCGCACCGAGGCACTTCAAAGTCGGTTTCGTCACCATCCATTCCCCCAGAAAACATTCCCGGTTGTTCAAAGTCCATCATGTCAACCTAAGTAAAAGATGACGACTACATATCACTACTAGAGAAGTGGAGGAATTGCCTTGCATGCATTCTTTTCACATTTACCTACCAATCGACTGATGCCATCGCCTTTTAATATTTCTGGAGAAGTGGAGGAATTGTCTTGCATGCATATTTTTCACATTTACCTACCAATCGACTGATGCCATCGCCTTTTCTCATTGCCCTTCTAGCCTTACGAATTTTGGAAATGTTGGCTATAGTTTCGGCAGATAGAAGCTTGAGCTCTTTTGCTGGATCTCGTAAAGTATGAATTAGCGTATCCAGTCCCTAAACACAATGCACCAATAATTTTTAAATTGATAAAATTATTTCAACTGCTTTTCACCAAACACGCTGTCAACATGTTGCACTTGCACTTTACTTACCCTCATGTTGTAAATGTTTCTACTAATTTCTGGGTTGGAGGAAATTTCTCTCAGCACCAACAAGGCCGCAATTTTACACCGATTTTCATCCGTTTCCAAAATGTTCAGCAGTACTTCCAGCCCACCTGCCTCTTTGATGGCCATTTGTACGTAGTAATCTCTCAAGTTAAAAATCCCGCAGGGACGACATTGCTATAATTGTCGCGGTAGGATTTCCTGCTTTCACATACTTTATCAGTCTTTGTACTTGCCAGTATTCTGCAGGAATCTCTGAATTTTCCACTTGGTCTCCTTCGTCATTTTCCGACTCGGGAGAGGACTCTGCGTCTGACGACAGGACCCTTTTGGAAACTTTGGTTGTTCCTGTTCCAGTGTCATCATTACTTTCACTGAGCTCCAGTTCAGAAAAGTTGATTGCTTCCAAATCTGCTTCGTCTCCCTCGTCTCCTTCTTCGTCATCATCTTCATCGTCTTCTTCCTGCTCTCTCTCTCGCTCGTTTCCCCCCTCCCCGTCATTACCGTATCCATCTTGTTCATCATCGAGAAACAAAACTCCTTTTGATGATGATGCTTGTTCTGCCCGCTCTTCATCTTCTTGTTGTTCCGCGTCCTCGCCGGCACCTTCCCCGTCCCATTCAACATTTGCACCTGCCATTTTTATTATTAATTTGCGTGATGATTCTCTGTGATGAAATGATTTACAGTTATTTAAAATACTCCAATAATAGTGCAAGTTTGATGATGGGGTTGTGCTTTCCGTGCTCTCTCTACTTTCTCTACCACTATTTCGGGGCAAAGCGATACAGAATTCCAAAAGAAACTGCTGGACAAGTTGTCATGTAGATGCAATGCACTCCAAAGCGGAAGTGGCATTGTGACATGCTCGCATGAAACTTGTGCTTATTTCTACTTCAACACGTTATAAAAATGGATTACGCAAAAACGGCAGACGGTTTATAATAGTTTATACTGTTCATAGGAATTCGTGTCATCAAATTCATCAAACTAAAAGTTGGGAAAATAGTCTAGCGATTTTCATATTTTATTATTGGGAGCGCACGAAATCAAGCTGATGAAAATGAAAGAGTACAAGTTGTACTGTGCAACTTCCTGTCGTCAGAAAAAAGCAAACAATCAGAGCAACAAGAAAATCACAAAGCAAAAAAAACGTTTGCTTGGCTTGTAGCTTGCTTTCATGCACAAAGAACGCACTAGGATATCGGAGACACGGACAAAACATTTTATTATCTGGAAACTACTACTACCGATTCCACTCTCATATTCATTCCGTTGCAATGCTAAACATGTGTGTAGTGCATTTATAAAGTGTCACAGCAGTTGGTCGTCGAGTTTTTCTCTCCATTATATCCATTTTATATCCATTTCATCTGTGTTGAAACCTTTCACAATGACAATGATTAACTGGATGGGAAACTTTCAATAGGAAGACATAGATTCCAGGAGAGAAGAAAATGAAAAATGAGATAGGTGCAGTAGAATATATTATAGGTATTTCCATTTTTATTGTGTGGTGAGGTGGTGAATCCGATGTCATTGTTGCATAATAAATTTTACTGGTATTCTTTCCCTTTCTCCTGTTTCTTGTCGCGTGTATTTATATTTATATGACTGGAGAAAATGCATTGGGAAAAGTTATGTTGGGAGGAAGGCTGCTGAAATTACAATCACTTTAAACTCTTTTAAAACATGTCTATGAAAATATTAATAATGATGGTACCATTCACAGAATTGTACATAACTTAAAAACCTAATTTCAAACGATATTTTTAGAAATCATCACGGTTCTATTTTCATTCTCTTGACATTACTGCTAATTAGTAACAAAACGTTATCAAGACATTTTGACCGTGTCTCCATAAAAAATAGAAATGCCTATTACGCTGAACCTATATACCTATGTTTTTTGTCCTTGTTGATACAAGTTAATCAATGTGATGCAACAGGCAAATTAAAGTCATCATACGAACAATGTTTTATTTAATACGAAAGTTTGTGCAAAATCATGTATACAAATATTATGAAATTGATTATTATTTTTTTAGCCTGTAGGCCGGAAAATTAAATTGTATTACATTAAAATTATTAACAATAATATAAATACCTATTTAAAGGTGTGTACATTCATGTACCACTATTCAACACTTGACGATAAATTATACTGTCAAATAAAAAGTATTATTGGGATAATATGGTTTTCTACTTTTTTGAATCCTTCACCTTAAGCTCAGCCAAAAGTTTCATTGCTCCTCTATACAATGGGTTGGGATCATTCAACCTACTTCGCTTGATATTAACAGCCTGTATAAAAGTGTCTCCTAAAAATCGTCTAATTTTTCCAAACTTT
The DNA here is from genome assembly GCA_036850745.1 of Homidia socia. Lineage (NCBI taxonomy): Eukaryota > Metazoa > Arthropoda > Collembola > Entomobryomorpha > Entomobryidae > Homidia > Homidia socia. The sequence continues at coordinate 3,866 of JAANSP010003808.1, forward strand.
AATAACTCCTCCCATTCGTTTTCAGTTATTTTGGACAATTCGTCAGACGCTTTTGAGAGAAATCCCCATTTTTCGTAAATGTCGACAGATGCTTCACTATATGTCTTTAGTTTATTCTTGAGCTCTAAGAATCCATATGTTGGCACTAGCCTTGGGGGAGTAAACGTTCGTTCTAGAATTTTGGAAGCATCGTTAGCTTCTGATTGTTGCAATCGTCGGGTATTATTAAATTCCGGTTGGGGAGCAAATGTGGACTCCAAACAAGTTTCTTCCACAAGTTCGTCTTGTGTTTTCTCTGAAAATCGACGGAATGAGCTTTCATCAAAAGCTTGACTTGCAGAACTTCCATCGTGCTTATTGCATGATCGTAAAGTTTCAGTTGCTTTACTATGTGTGCAGTTTTCGTAATCTTCTTCATCTGTATCTACAGCACAAGTTTCTTCCACAAGTTCGTCTTGTGTTTTCTCTGAAAATCGACGGAATGAGCCTTCATCAAAAGCTTGACTTGCAGAACTTCCATCGTGCTTATTGCATGATCGTAAAGTTTCAGTTACTATACTATGTGGGCAGTTTTCGTAATCTTCTTCATCTGTATCTACAGCCAATTCTGCAAAATCCATTTCCACATCTTCGATTTGTTGAGGAGAAACAGTTGGCGACGGCATCGTACTATGGTGGCTTATTTCCGTCTCATTCACTGGTTGAGGTTGACGCGCAGGAATGTCCACTGGTAAAGTCTTCTTGCTGGTGTGGCTCGTTTCCATCTCATCCGTTTGTTTAGGCTGACGTTGGGGAACCACGACTGGTAAAGTCTTCTTGCTGGTGTGGCTCGTTTCCATTTCATCTGTTCGTTGAGGCTGACGTGGGGGAACCACGATTGGCAAAGTCTTATTTTTGGTGTGGCTCGTTTCCATCTCATCCGTTTGTTGAGGCTGACGCGCAGGAATCTCGACTGGCAAAGTCTTCTTGTTGGTGTGGCTCGTTTCCATCTTATCCGTTTGTTTAGGCTGACGCGCAGGAATCTCCACTGGTAAAGTCTTCTTGCTGGCGTGGCTCGTTTCCATTTCATCAGTTTGTTGAGGCTGACGCGGAGGAATCTCGATTGGCAACGTCTTCTTGCTGGTGTTGCTCGTTTCCATCTCATCTGTTTGTTGAGGCTGACGTGCGGGAATCACGATTGGCGAAGTCATCATGCTCGCGTGATTTGTTTCAACGTGACCCATTTGCTTAGGTTGAGGGGAAGGGAAAACAATTGGAGAAGTCATCATGCTCACGTGATTCGTTTTATACACGACCCATTCGTTGAGATTGACTTAGAGGAACCACCATTGGCGAAGTCATCATGCTGGCGTGGTTCATATCAACGTGACCCATTGATTTAGGTTGAGGAACCACCATTGGCGAAGTCATCATGCTGACGTTCAAGTATTCCTTGGGAGTACCATGATTTGTGATTGTACAGTTTAGCCCGATTTCACGAGTAGCTTTTTTCATTACAGGAGCTTGTACCATAGGAGATGTTTGAACTACTACTTCGCTCACATTTTTAATTTGCCTATTCAACGGTTGTGGCACGATGCTGCTAACCAACTTGTCTCTCTTGGGAGTTTTTGCTGATCCAAATTTTCCAAATGTTAACTTTGGTAATTTTTCTGGTTGTTGTTGTGTCATTTGTTTCCTTACTTTTGGCTTTCTCATGCCAAATGGATCTCTAAATTGTTCTGGATTTGGCTGACTAAAATACAATTGCATTGCTTTGGTGCTAGGTTGTACTTTCTCCTGACTATTACTTGCCATGTCTTCCGTGTCTTCGTTTGCTTTATCATTGCCAAAAATACTCATGTCCCCATCACATTTTGTTTGGCAAAAATCAGGGCCTTTCGGCAAGGCTAGATCTGATTGGCTAACGTTTCCTTCATCGGTGTCCAGAATTCTGGTACTCATAAGCATGTCACCTCCACACATTGTTTGGCAAAACTCTAAAGTTCTTGGCGATTCCGGATCTGCTTCATTCTCATTCCCTTCATCGCTGCCCAAAAATCGGGTACTCATGTTCATGTCACCACCACACACTGTTTGGTAGAACTCTGAAGTTCTTGGCAATTCCGGATCTGCTTCATTCTCATTCCCTTCATCGCTGCCCAAAAATCTGGTAATGTTCATATCCCCACCACATATTGTTTGACATAAATCTTTGTTAGGCAATTCAAGGTCTGGTTGTTTAACATTTCCTTCATCGCTGCTCAAAAATCGGGTACTCATGTTCATGTCACCCCCACACATTGTTCGAGACAAATCGGAAGTCTTCTTTCCTTCATCGCTGCTCAAAAATCGGGTACTCATGTTCATGTCCCCTCCACACATTGTTCGAGACAAATCGGAAGTCTTCTTTCCTTCATCACTTCCCAAAAATCTGGTACTCATGTTCATGTCCCCTCCACACATTGTTCGAGACAAATCGGAAGTCTTCTTTCCTTCATCACTTCCCAAAAATCTGGTAATGTCCATGTCCCCACCACATATTGTTTGACATAAATCGGAAGTCTTCTTTCCATCACCGCTTACCAAAAATCTGGTACTCATGTTCATGTCCCCTCCACACATTGTTCGAGACAAATCGGAAGTCTTCTTTCCTTCACCACTTCCCAAAAATCTGGTACTCATGTTCATGTCACCACCACAAATTGTGCGAGAAAAATCTGTAGTTTTCTTGGGCAATCTTATTGGACTAACATTTTCTTCATCATTGTCCAAAATACTGATGCTCATGTTCATATCAACATCACACATTGTTTGGTTAAAATCCACAGTTTTCTGCAATCCAAGATCTGGTCGACTAACATTTCCATCAATGTTCATGTCACCATCACATATTGTATGGCAGAAATCTGAAGTTCTTGGCAATTCCGGATCTTCTTCATTCTCATTCCCTTCATTATTGTTGCCCAAAATACTGATACTCATGTTCATGTCCCCTCCACACACTGTATGGCCGAAATCTGAAGTTTTCGACAGTGATCCTTCAGTGGATGAATTGGATTTCTCAAATTCCCTGAAAAAAAGTATACCTAGTATAATATCTTTGTTTACAGTACTTTCTGTCATGAAAGGTTTCAAGTATTAATAATTTATTAATTTGTTTGCATACTTCACTTGATTTGTATGACTAAAACTGACGCGACGCTTATTTATTAAACCTGTTAGGTTTCGCGTCGTCCCCGATCCATCCTCAAAATTAGCATCCTCAGAGCCGGCGTCAAAACGTGTTTTCAAAATCTACAAAAAAAAATTAAATTATAAAAATCAGTCAATTTGATATCTTGATTGAAGGGCGACGCGACAAGTAACATGCTAATCTGACTCAGATTATCTGAGATATAAAGATTTGAGATTGTTTTCATCAGATCAGACACGGTAAAAATTTATTTTTCTTACCGAGCTTCGTCTCGCTTTCCTTGATGTTGATGCCATTTTCGCTTGCTTTTCAAAAGGTGGAATTAACACACAGCACAAATTTCTATTAGTGAATGAATACTGCTGATCGATCACTGATCACAGCACACTGAGCACACCACGACCACACATTAAATGTCTCTGAAAATACACACAGAAAGTGATCTATTCAAATATTTTCTTTGTAACTCTTCCACAACTTACTTGCGTAAAATTAAATAATGCACAATATGTACAGCAATTTATTAAAACATTTAAATAAATGGCCAGATAATTAATTGTTTTTTGAGTAACTGACAGAGTGAGCGAGAAAAACATTAACGGACAAAATTCTTGTTCTCTTCTGCCAAAGTCTGCTTTGTTTATGTTTTTGTTTTGTATGAGCTACTGCAGCTCTACATTTCATCGTTGCCGTTGTTGTCAGTCAATCCACAAAGCATTCCCTCTCTCATGATGAGTCTCATAGTCTCATGTGTCTTTGTCTAGCTTTGCGTTGAACTGTTGAAGCTTTCTTGTATGGACTTTTCTTTTTGATCTACCTTTTGGGGCATCGTGCATACATTAGGCATACACAATGCCAGTAGTGAGACACATTTAGGAAAAACTTCGTTTCACCTTCACGCTTTCTTTCTGTCAACCACCTTGTCATGTTACTATTGCATTGTCACTGGAGATAACTCTCTGCTACTCCACTCTGGACTCTGGAGAAAGGTTTGAATGTTGCTATGATACGAAATTCCGGAAATTCTGAAAGCTACCGATTAATTCCACTAATGAGGAATGAATTGCTTGGATTCCACAGTCCACTCATTTGTTCGTTGCAATATATGTGTGCATTAAAAACGTTTGTATGGACTGAATTTATGAAATTCCAAAGAAAAATAAGATGCAACAGAGGTGCTTCCGTTTAAAAATCCCATGTTCTCCTTGCAGGCGTATTCGGGCATCATCTATTACTTTTTACTTTGGTTTTTTCTCTTTCTCCGGATTCTTGTTGCGTGCATATACATGACTGCAGAAAATACAATGGAAAAAATATGTGGAGTGGAGGAAAATTTGCCTTTCCCCCAAGAGAAGATTGAATCATTTTTAACTCTTTAAAACCATGTTTGAAACCACATATTTGAACATTTAATAACATTACTTGCTCATAAATTGTAAATTGCAAATGAATTTAAAACATAGTATACTGCACTGGAAATGGATTTTTTTATTGGTCATTTTATCCGGTTGGTATAAAAATTACAAACATACATCTACAGTTCTATTTTTATTAAACTTGGGTATTATGGTATTATTCTGTACAAAAAGATTACGTTGAATGTGTAATCCGAGCAACCGAGTTACTCTCATAGAATCTGGCAGTGGAAATAAAGTCATTGGAACAGTAAGGAAGAAAGTTTATGAAAAATTGCATGCGATATTATTACCTACTTTTTTGACATTACCACTAATTTTAATTTTACTAACAAACCGTGTATAAAAAACTATTTGTTCTAATACTATACAAACTAATTTGTTCAATTCAAGTATGCCATGCAAGACCATTAAAAACAGTTTCAAGGAGAGGCTTATCACAAAATTAAATACTAGTATTTACAGTTGTTAGTAGCCGACCAGATTACAACTTTGAATGAGTGTAATTCACCGGGCTTCATTTGGTGCAAAGCTGTACCTGTAAGACTTACTAATTTACTCTACATCATGCTTAGGCTATATTTCATAACAACAATCATTCAAAAATAAAAATTCAAAAATACAACAAACATTGAAATAACAAGAAAGCTCGAAATATTAATAAGTAAATGATGGTACAATTTACACCTTAATAAGTGCAGAACGGAATTTTACAAATATATAATTTACGCTACTTTTCAAGTAAACTGTCAATTGCCTCAGAGATAAAATACGAAGATGCACGAACGCCACAGTAAATGTAACAACTTTCTGCTGTTGTTTATAATAGTTAAAAACATTTTTGTTCAATAATAGCAACTTCGGTATACATTGGAGGGCACCTTCCATGGCTACATCAAACAGAGGGGCCCTCCATAGGATACCGAAGTTGCTATAATTGAACAAAAAATGATTTTTAATTGTTATAAACAACCGTGAAAAGTTATGACATTTGTTGTGGCGTTCGGGAATCTTCGTATTTTATCTCTGAGGCAATTGACAGTTTACTTGAAAAGTAGCTGTACAGAAAAATATGGATGTATTCAATTCTGACGCATTATTAATTAATTATTGCTGAAATTTCGCTATAGTGAAATAAAAATAGACACACCTCAAGGTATATTTCTATGATAGTACTGACATGGACGGAAAGTTTTAATTTTGTATTGTTGTGCAGGTTATCGTTTCTAACAGACTGGTCACAGAAAAATTGTGCGAGTGAAAGTTATCCATGCATCTCTGTATAACATACTTCTCTGTCACGGCTTCATTAACGCCAAATACTTTAAAGCTATTATTAAACTTCACAAAATCTATTTGAACACATGTTACCCACTTCGATTTTCACATCTTTATATTGGGATAAGGCATAAAAGTTAATAAAACTGAGGTGGTTGATCGGATGCAAACTGCTTATATTTACATAATATTTATATGGCATGTCATGTTGAGATGTTATGTACATTGGTACATGTTGTTTTTCAAGAAAAGTCTTCACGATTCATATCTCCTATTATACTGTATTAAACAAGTACAACATAATATTTATATGGCATGTCATGTTGAGATGTTATGTACATTGGTACATGTTGTTTTTCAAGAAAAGTCTTCACGATTCATATCTCCTATTATACTGCATTAAACAAGTACAAAAACGGTACTATCAGAGGTAGTAAATAAGAGAGCCTATTAGTTGAGCCGGTTCCCAAACCTTTGAAAAATATTTGCACCCGTTCTCCCTCCTCCTTGTACGGGTTTGAACCATCATCAAAATTCATTGGACATTGATCCCCTGAAGAAACGGTAATGCCATTAATGTCATGAGCAATTTTCAACTTGGCTAGTTTAACACGTAATAATTATTAAGCACTTACGTTCCCGCTCGTACTCTTCCATAATTAGGGAGACAGCAGCTCCTTCGGTGTAGTTCCAACTAGTAACGTCTTGATAAATAGAGCAGTAAGGCCCGAGAGCAAGGGACATTCTTACACGATTCAAGTCTTCCCTCTGGTAAACCCAACAACGGTATCTACTGAAGGCATCCATTTCGTCGTATGTAATCAAGTAGGACTTTAAATTCTCCTTCCAGTAGCCGATGCATTTCATTTTGTAATCAGGGTCACCTACACGCGATTTTCATAAACTTGTATTAACATAATCAAACAGTTTCATTTAAAAAAGCATAAAAAGTTAAAAAAGCGCTCTACTTTTCTTGATTTAATGCATAGTTGAGATTGAGAAATTGAAAGATTATCATTAATTAAAAGATTTATCGCCAGTAAATGTGTAAAGTTTTGAAAGAATTTGAGAATTGAGATTTTTAAAGCTAGAATTTCAATGCGAAAAATAATGAAATTCAAAGAGAAACGT
>JAANSP010003809.1:0-10864 GCA_036850745.1 Homidia socia
CACGATCTAATTTCCCTTACTGATAGATAATAATTAGGATGGAATTTAAGGTTGGACAGGACAAAGGGTTCCCTCACACGCCGTCCATACCTACACATGTACATGCTCGGAAATAGAATATTTTCTAGTCCAATTTACCTTCACTCTGCCTGAATTTCAGCCGAAATAAAGTCAATGACGACAGTAGCGGAGACTGCTAATAACTTCATGTGCTCGATCAGATCAGCTACTCAATTACTATTTTTTGCACTGAAATTGAACGTAAATTGAGCTGCTGCGTTGGAAAGTTTGAACTGGCGAATTTCATTGGACACGTGCAAAATTGGAAGTGTAAAAGTTGTTAGGGGTATAAAATGGATTTTTTAGATAGACGCCAAGTTCATTTTTGGCCAAATAGTTGAGAAGGTTCATGCCATATAACCATCACTGAAAACTACTTTCTTATCATTCCTTGTCACGGCATCGTACAGGAAAATTGAACAAAATTCAACTCAATAATATTGCAATTCCATCCTTTTCAACTCTCTTTTAAATAACTTGACTAAAAATTTCCACCAGAAATTGCATATTGCTTACATCAAAAGTATTTTCGCTGAATTCATCCTGGGAAAAGGTATAGAGCAGCCAAAAATGACTACATGGAAAGAAATTTCCACCAGAAATTGCATATTGCTTACATCAAAAGTATTTTTGCTGAATTCATCTTGGGAAAAGGTATAGAGCAGCCAAAAATGACTACATGGAAAGCTACTTCTTATTCAAATAATAAAAGATTCTCATCTCATCAACCATTTCTGTTTCAAATGCATAAAATGGATGACTGGATCAGTGGATAACTATCCAATGTATGGTAACGTCACGACAAGTGAACACAAAAGTTGTGTTTTAGTTTTGTTTTTAGGTTGAAAATTTACTACTGCTTTGTCTCGTTTAGTATTAATGCATTTAAACTCAAAGGAAAAAAGATCATTTAAAACAATTCTACAGAACGTCTGCCAATACCATTTGTCTTGTCATTAGGAAAATAATGGCATTACCGCCCGTTTTGTGTTTCAGTATTTCTCGGAAGGAAAAGTTTCTCAGCGGAAAAACTGAGCCACATTTTATGTTAGCTTAGCGTGAATTTCACAAATGCAAGAAAAACTTTTTTCTCACATTAGTTACAGTAGGTAATAGGTATAATCTGTAAACAGCACCTTGAAATATCCTTTGCTGTTCTGGCTTTTAGTGTTTGCCAATAGTTGGACTCACCTTGAATGAATCCACATCGCAACATCAAAAATATAATCCTCCTACAGTTCTGCTGAAGGGCCAAGGTGGTCTCCGTCAAGTTTTTTCCGGATGTTCATTCGTCATAAACCATTTGACATATTTTATGTTTGGGAATTTTTGGCCAGCAAAGCCAAAAAGTTATCTTTACTGTTCCTGTTATATCCAAACAAGGCGACAGTTATTTATATTGCTTTTTTGAGACTTTTATCGATTCGACCCACCATATACATAGTATTGTGTGGTGGTAATGGCGCTATAGCGCATAACGGTAAAAATATGGGACACAGATGAACATTGTATTTTAGCAACACCAATATCCCTACTCATTAAACGTGAGGACTATCTAAAAGGATACGTGTTTTAAGATTCAATAGATACGCTCCAAGCTCAAACGTCACGCAGCTGGTCACACGTACTAGTCATAAAAGGAAATTGCGCAATAAAATAACAGTTCAAAATTGAATGTGTACGTGAATCTTCCCAAATTTTTTTGTCAAAACAAAATGTCAAGTAATACAATAACAAAAATATTGAATAACTGTCTAAAATGTTATTTTCTCCAAAATAAAAATTAAATTACCTATGTAACTTAAATAAAATATATGTACTGCTGTTTATGTGGAGGAAGAACCAATGTCTTGTTTGCTGTTTATGAGTGTATTGCTCCAAGTATATAATTATTCAACTATCTGCGCAGCTTAGAAATTTTTGTAACTTGTGGTAAATACTTGGAATTATGTTTCCTTCTGTTGCTACAATATGAGGGCAAAGTGCCCAATACGACACAATTTGTTCGAAACATGATGTTGATGAATGTTGACAAATATATAGCGAAACTGGTATATTTTTTATTTGATATCGTTAACCTACATTGACCTTTACAGATTGTCAGTAAACCACGTACACAATTTATTCGAAACATACATGATGTTGGTGGATGTTGACAAATATATAGCAAAACTGATATATTTTTTACTTGATATCGTTAACCTACATTGACCTTTACAGATTGTCAGTAAGCCTTTCAACGAAAAAGTTTTTTTTGTCCATTACTGAGATTTCACAAAATGCAATGACAGTAAACGAGAACTCGCGACCATTCACCTCAACTTCAGTTATACATCTTCTTCTTCCTTTGCGCTTCCACACGGAAAACCATTGTTGCCACGAAGATACCAGTGCCTTTAGTAGATTATTTTTATCTTGTTACTGTGAAAGGCCACCAAAGCAGCCATTTTGTTTTGTATATACTATTTTCCCATGTAGTATTCCTATGTATACTATACCACTTTGCCGAAAATTTTAGATGTCCGCTTTCAACAGAACAAATTCAAACTTTACCTACTCACTCCACTCCTCACTATTAATCTCGTGGCAAGGCGGTGTTTCCATGGAAGTAGATATATAATTAATTATATACGCTTTTCAATTATTCATTCTGTACACTGCTTTTATCTCTTCTTCAGTAAAAGTCAAAAGTGTTTGATGGTAAAGTGCAAACCTTTGTCTCAGACAACGCTCTCTTGCTTGTGTGTCCTATAACAGCGCGTGGAAAATGTAATAAAGAAAGAAAAGATGCTACACAAACCCAGAAACGTGACATTGCGAAAATGTCAGTTACATATGCATGTGCTAATAAAGTGCTTTAATTTTGAACATCCCAATTAGCAGATTTCCATGTAAAGTTTCGAAGAAGGAAAGCTCCAGGAGAAAGCAACATTATTCCATTTGCAACCGCAAAAACCGCTTTGTTTCAGCTCAAAGCCTGTTTGGACAACATAAAACGAGCACACACTGAGGTTCACTGAATACTAACAATTTTTGCTGTGTTCAGTGATGCATTAAAATGAGCAAGAAGAAGAAGAAGAAGAAGTGAAGCGTAAGGTCAAAAACTTTTTACGGATACAAAAACTCATTTTCTTCCGCTATAACAGGTCATTTGTTCCTTGGTTTTTATACCGAAACTTCTTGTTCGTGGTCGCTCGCTAGAACAGCAAGAGTGAGTGAGCATATATGAATGTCAAATTAAATACATTGTTCTATTTTGTTTAAACTGTACTCATCGTAGTAGCATGGTAGCAGAGTATTTTCACTTAATTTGAAATAAAATTTCATTTTTAGCACAGTTTACTTTCCAAATTGATATGCATTTTCTGAAATGTCTACTTCGACCACTGACAACCGAATACAATTTACCTACCAGTCGATTACCGTAGGAATGGGAAAATAATAAAAGTCGTTTACATCTCATTTGGTCTTTTTCCGAATTTCAGCACAATCAATATTTTGCAATTTTGTTGGCGTTAGCATTCCATATTGCAGCACAAATGTTTTTGCTGAGTAAAGTGGTTTTTAATGAGCTGCCTGTTTCACTTAACACTTTTATCCGCCATTTACATGTAGGAGAAGTAGTCCACCACCACGTATTTCCATTTACCCCCAAACATTTATTCAAAATAATTTTAGCTGAAAAGAATTCGTGCTGATAATGATGATGAGCGTGTGGGTGGCTTTTTGTCCGTAAATACGATAAAAACTAGCTGACGATGAGAATGAATGGAATGTTTTGTGAGTAGAAGTGATGACTTGAGCATAAAAAAGTTTTTAGCTGGATGATGAAGCTTGGCTTTTTTTCGGTAATGGAGCTAGAACCCTTGATATCAAAACAGTTGTAAAAATAGGATTCCAGATTGTTCTTTTATTTCAAAATGAATGTGCTTGCTCATCAAGTTTGTATTTTAGGTATATGATAATTGAGTGAATTGTAACATTTGTGCCCAAAAAACGACAACTGTTTTTCAACATTCCAACTTACGATTCTACTATTTGATATGGAAAGCCAAATCTAAACGAAGAAAATCAATGAATTTCAATATTTAACATATACAACTTTCCCTCCACTTTCAACAAATAAATATATTACTTTTATATGTATGGAAGAGTGTAAGATCGCACAAATCAACATCCGTAGTATAAATGTAAAAATCGCAATTGTTTTGTACTTCAAATGCTTTCATTTCAGGTACCCTGAGGCAATATCCCTTTCCGGTGGAACTGCAAATATTTAGAGAACAGTCAAACGATCCACCGTCAAAACAATGCTGCTTACGTGAAATCGAAATTTCATTCAGCGTTTCATCCCATCCTTTTTATAAATATTACAAAGCCTTAACGAGACGACGAATGTCAGGACGCCCAGCATCGTTATATTGGCTTATAAGTTAACGTAATAGGATGTAAACGAGATTGAGAGAAACTTGCCAAATGCAAAAATCAAAAGGAACGCGAGGGATTATTTGGTTGGATCCTCTCTATTAAAAATTCAACTGCTTACAACAAAACATCATCCCCTCCACTCGGGAAAAAGAATCCGGTTCTTACTCAACAATCAAATATTTTGTTTCTCTTTTCATTATGTGTATACTTGGCTTGGCCTAATCAGCCAAACCCATCCATACGTTAAGTCAGCTCTTCAAACAAAGTAAAAGCACTCTGCTCTGCCCCACATTTTTGAATAAAATTGTAATGCAGTATACATCACCACGACGAAATGGACATGATATACGTATCAGCAAAGTAAACAAGGATTTTGATGGTTTAGGCTTGTTTTTAGAGGATATAAAGAGAGTGGGAGGATAAATATTGCCACAATGTATATTGTGAAAGTAATAAAATGTCAAGGGGATATTATGATTCCGTTTCATAAGAACCCTGGAAATGCGTAACTCATATACAGAATAGAATCGTCTACAAAATTAATATAGAATGTGACAAAAATTAGGCAGAGCTGCAGAATTGATTTTGTTTCACTTGAAATTGTAAAAGTTGTAACATGTTTTAACGGTCGATATCTCCCTCTCTTCTATAAAATCGCAAACGAGACGAGAGCCAAACGGATCCAAATGCAGCCGTAAAATGCGAAACAATAACCAAACCAAATAATGAGAATGCTCGTAAATTATCGATTATTTATACTTTTTGCAGCTCTTTCAACTCCCCAGATGGTGCTTACCCGTACAAAAATTAAAGGGCTTCTTTCCCAATAACAACTTTTTTTCCTACCATAAAACCTAGTTACGATAAAACATACAAGATATTATAGCTGTGTTTTGTCATTGCAGAAAATGTTTAGTTAGTTAGAACAAGAGCAAGCAGAGCGAAAAATGAAGATGTCCTAAGAGAATACACGGGCCTACAATGATAAGTGCAGCATGTATTCTACTTTTGATTAGCACAAAAAGGAAAACACCGGAAAGAACAATGCCATGGAAGCAGACTTGAACTGCTCCCTAAAGAAGCAAAACTTGTACTATTCTCTTTCCACTTTACTTCTCCAGCAATTCTCAATGAGCAGCAGCAGGAAACAAAGACAATGGAAAAAAATATATTACCGGATTCTACCAAACTTGCTCAGAGAAAACAGATTCAAGAGAGAAAAAATGGGCTTTTTTCAGACTGCAAAAAAAGAAATAAAAAAGAGCACACCACTGGCTAAAAAGTGGCCAAGCAAAAGATAAAAGAAGAAGCGAGGAGGTAATGATAAGAGATCTTGCAGCAGCTTCCTTCCCGGCCCACATTGCAACTTGTACAGGATTTGGTTGAGGGAGCATTGAAAAAAAGTAATTTGCCGTTGGTGCCATCAGTGCGATATCGCAATATCATCCACCATCGGTCCACTGGAGGAAAAGGCAAGCACTACGAAAAAAAACACCAGAGATAAAATTGTCGTGTTTAATTTATTACGATATATATTTATATAATTTTGCTGTTCTTTTTGGTCCTTTTACCTAAATTGTGTGACTATCTGGATGATGAGTAAAACGTAGTTTTTTTGTTTCTTATTATTTGTGTCACTGGTGGTAAGTGCAGATACAAGGCTGTAAGTGGATGGGACTATGCTGCTTTATACTTTTGACAAATGTGTCAAATTAAATAAGTTGTCTGTCACTCGAGCAACTCTTGAAAGTAGAGTTTTCTCTCATAATAAAATAAGTGGAAAAATTCAAAGATTTCTCACAGTTGTCATTGCCACATTTCCATCTGTAAAGGACGACCTAAATGTTTACGACGAGTTGTGCAACATGGCAACTGGCTACGGTGTTTGCGACAGGTGACAATTTAAATAGGCTGTTTAACGGAAAGCAAAAACAGATGTGTTCTGTTCTGACAAATGGAGTTCTACGTGTATAAAGTATTCCTTAATGACCTTCTAGATGTTTCACAAGAAAACGAATGATTTGAATGTAATTTCTTTGATGCGGAACTTTTGTTTTTTTATTGTTTTTCTTAATGTTATTTAGTTCTCCAAAAATAAAGTGTAAAGCAGGAATGTTTTTTTACATTTCAACGAAATCAATTTTAGTAAAAGCAATTTGTTCCTTAACAAAAGACATGGGTATTCTCATTCTCAGATGTTTTCAGAACTTGGGATACCAAAATGAGGTCGTACTAATTTTTATTTTCATCAACTTAAANTATTCTCATTCTCAGATGTTTTCAGAACTTGGGATACCAAAAATGAGGTCGTACTTATTTTTATTTTCATCAACTTAAAACGTTATACATTGTTATCCTTTTTGACAAGACATTTTCTACGAGCTACTTTCATAAAAGAAGCCAGACGGAGTGTTGTAAAAGCTGGCGGAGGAAATCAAGGTATGTAAAAGGTTCCAGCAAGTGAAAGCAAACAGTTTTCACAATTAATTTCTGGAAATTATTTACGGAAGTCTGTTAGAAGGTTCAAATAGTCAAAAATAATAATTTATAATGAGGAAACACAATTTCAGCCAAAGCAATTTGAACAAGAAGTTGGGAAAATGGTTTTCCCAATCTCAATTTTTGTATTTATTTTTTTTTTGAAAATTTAAGGTGGTGGTCCAGTAAGAAAAAATGTATTCGTGTCTATCTGCTGTGGTGCTGGAAGGCAATAAAGCTCAGAAAATAGGTATGGATTTCAGTATAGGCATGTGTTATTCGCTATTTTTTATTTTTCACTGTTTCTCAGTAGCTTATACAGTATTTACTTTAATAGATAAAATGCTATAAAGCAGTTAAGCAGAACCCTGTCATTGGCAAACACCTCTCCATACACATTGGTACATAGGAAGGTGAACAATTTTATATCGATTCTTTGTATCTCGAGTTTCCCGTAAATTGGCAATAAAGTCCAAGTCGTTTTATCCGTCAGTGTATTTGCAGAAAAAAACTGGTGGCGATCAAAAGAGCAGATTGATATGTCTGGAAAGCATGAAAATGTTATAGGTTTTTTGGCGAAAAAAGTTGTAAATGTGCATGGTTCTGACACTTTTACAAATCAAATTCATTCAAGCTAAAAAAAAGTGCCCTGAGTTCATCTTAACAAAGCCAATTGAAAGGTTTCTCCGAATCAATTTGAACATGAGTGGTTTTCACCAAAAGTCTATTATTTTTGTACACCCAACAAAGCCAGCAGCAAAATCGTGTATTGAAATAGGTTGGTAATCAAAAGAAGGGAAATCCAAGCAAAGCAGCAGGTAGGCCGTACACCTTTTATTATTGAAACAATTCACTCTGCTCCGCTGGAAAATTTGTTATTTGTTAAATTGTTTCAACAAAATTCTATTTTCATTTCGCCGTGTAGTGCCATAAATTAAATTGAAAAATTGAAACAGGAGTCAAAAGGCTTGACAAAATCTGAATTCCCTCCCCCCATTCACTTAAGTCATTGTAAATAGCTTAAATTATTTTTAATTGTAAGAACCAATCACGTAATATTATCGTGTTTTACCAGTCAAATCTATTTTATTTTTTCGGTAACATTATGATAAATATTAACTGTGAAAACATAATCAAAATCGATCATGCATAATCCTGCTTGGACATTTAAGCCAGTACAAAAGTATAAATAGATGACAGAATTGCATTATTTAATGCAATAAATTTGCGTTGACCAGCGACAAGTTCAGCAAATTCTCGTTCTTAGAAAAAGGCGTATATAAATATTTGCAGGCAATTATATTTCTGGGTACACCAAGTTAACGTGATGTACAAATTAAGCATATAAGGATGAATGAGTTTTTGTCTCGTGTGACCTCAGATAAAATTGGAGAGCTTGATTAATAAATCTTTGACATTTATATACAAAGTATGTTGTTGTCTTTGCACTGCTCTCTTTCTCGCTTACCAAATGACGGCTTCATTTTCTTAGAAATTGCTCTTTCAACTTGACAAAGCTTTAGTCGGTAAATTGCAAACTGGCATTACAAACTGCAGAAAACGTACGGAAAGTCGATAAAAACGTGGTCAATAAACTAATAAAGTCATAAGAAGTTGCCTTGAACCGTTTCAATAAAAGTGTCTGCGTACGAACAAACGAGTCAAGCATGAATACTTTAGCTCTGATTTTTATTTGTTTTTTGACTTGCAACGAGTTTAACAGAGGATAATAAATAAATAAAAATTGTCAAGAAATAAATTCACTATTTCGCTTTCACTATTAGCTGTGAAAAATGTGGACCTAAGTATTACAGAGTGTTTGTATTTCAGTACATAATTTTTTGTCATGCATCTTTCCCAGAAACTGCTCCAATGCCTATGTATTCTAATTCTTCTTGTAACATCAAAATCATTATAGTATTGACTAAATGCCCCGATGAAAGTGAGCCCCCAGAGAATGAAAGTCAACCAGAGCATGAAAATAAAACTGATGGGTATAATACTACCGGTAAGCTGGTAAAGTTCACAAAAATCACAATCGTCTGCCAAGCATCATTAGCAGACTTAACATGAAATGATAACTTCAAAGGCTCAAGGTCAACTGAATAGCTCAACTCCAACAACTAGTTCAGATGAATTGGGTGAACATTCAATTGAGCTAAAAAAAATTCTACAAATAATACTATTCCTCACCATCCTCAGGAAGGTCAATATAATGGAATTATTATGATAATTGTAGTTTTAGGGTTTTAGGGTCTGGCGTGCCATCAACAGTAATAATATTTTGGTTTCATTTTTTTAATCCTCCTTTTGAAAACATGCTCATATTAGCATGTATTTAATGCGCAGATACATCAACTGATTGGCCCCAACTCAGAATGTAGCAATCCTGACGGTACTACCTCCAGTATATTCAAATTTTACTGGAATACACAGTTGATGTTCCAGCAGCCGATGGTAGCTTCTATCAACTTAAACTACTGGACATTCCAGAATTCAGCGGAGATTCAGAGGAAGAATACCAGATATTTACTTCTTTAAAATCCTACATACAAGTTTCAGGAAAACCAAACTTTTTCTTGGGGTTGTCTAAATTTAGTGATAATGCAGCTAGTGGAAATGTATAGTCACCATTTGTAAACTTCCTGCAGAAATTTGAACTATTCCACTATACTGTGCTTGCAAATAACATTTCCATCGCTTCCAAAACTTCCAGCATCTTCGCCACCACTACCACAACAGACTTTATCTTTATTCTCACTAATTTTATGGCTGAAACACGAGCAGTTCAGAGAAAACCTCAGAGGAAAATTGATCAATTTGAAAGAGTCATCCAACAACATACAACCTTCTTGCCCTCCCCAGTATCAATTGTTGTCGGTGACAACAAGGCAGAAGACTTTGGAACAATCGTTGAAAATGGGTACTACAAGTTTGTAAATAAACAACTTTACCCGAAAAACGTTTGGGAAACTCTCATAAACGTGTTATCATCATCCTCCATTGCAACAGATCTGCTTGCATCGATAATGAAAAGTAGAAAAGCTGCATTGAAATGCAAAACAAGACTGATTCCCACAAAGTGGAAATACTACGACGATGACGCTGCTGCATTCCATTTTCTTTTCACTACCAAGACAAACACAACTGTTGAGGACACAAATGTAAACAGACAAGTTGAAAAAGTGTTTCAGACTAAATATGTGAAAAGTCAGATGGAGAACATTGTTCAGAAAATTGCATTACAGATTTGCTTGTAACAGGAAAACATCAGTAATATTGAAGACTTTCCCAAAAGCAAGTTAGAGCAAGTTGCTCTGCTCCAGAAACACAGACAACTTTCTGCTCCCGTTCCAGCCAGTATTTTGAACGAGACATTTCAGTTTGAAATGCCAATTTATTCTAACGCTCTGACTATTGGGTATGATTACCTGGTGACAAAAGATGAGCAATCTTTGCACACACCTTTTAGGACGGATTTGCTGGAATATAGCGGTGTTCGGTTTAAGGCTGAAAAGATGCTTGTTCCCCTGGATTCTAGCTACAACTTTTTAGCTTAAAAAGTCGCTAGCTCAACCCGAACTTTAGCTCACCTTTTTTAGCTTAAAAACTTCTAGCTACATTGCTCCATGCTCAACTACACCTGTAGCTAAAATGTTTTAGCTACAATTTTTAACTCAACTTAAGAAAATTTGAAGCTCCAACATTCAAAACAATATTTGAATTTGCTCTGTTACTAATCATCATGCATACTGAATATAGACACCATTGGCAAATCCACTCTACTCTGATTTTGTCTCAAAAAATGGATTTAAAATATTTAAGATATTTCACCGCAATGTTTTCAGTACATTTCATTCCACTGAATGATTTTCAACAGTCCACATCAATTCTATCA
>JAANSP010003810.1:0-10861 GCA_036850745.1 Homidia socia
GACTTGTAATAATATACTCATTTATCATGATCATCCACCACTGCTCCCTGTATTTGATTCCTACTATGAATGCATTCAAAACAATGTTATATGGGAGTATGTTAAAAACTGATCACTTTCAGGTAGAAACGAAATGAACTGTGATGATTTTTTATAAGTTATTGTTTAGTCTACAGTCTACATGTAAATAACTGACGTGTTTAAATAAGGTTACAACGTTTGTATGGTGAACGAATCAATCAGAAAAGAGGGTTTTGTGGATTAGCGTTGACGTTTTGTTTCGACCATTGCAATTTATTTACTAAAGTGCTTCCGTCGTTTCATGATTTTTTTCCGTTAGTACACTACTATATTTATTTATAAACTTGTATTTTTTGCATTTAAATGTACAATATATATTATTATGTATACTGTGTATTTATCTAAACGTGTATGACACATATTACATGAATAATATGTTGTAACTATACCCTGTGAAAACGCCTCAAAAGTATTTCAATAAGCAAATTATTGTTAATTTTTTTTCTCTGCATGCATTTTTGACTTACTTGCGTTACGACTCTGACTGTATGCCAACTAAATAAAGTTGAACCTACCTATAGGTACTTGTAATTAACTATTGTGTGTAATAGCAATTAGATGACATTTAGAGTCTTTAAAAAAACTTCTTCCTAATAAATTTTACAATAAAAAAGTCATTTGGAATTTTTACCGTTGATGCACCACGTCAAGAAATGCTTTAAGAAATGGGATTAGATCGATACGTATGTCGTATATAAAACGTCAAATTTTTAACAACGCATCATCAACAAGACACACAACAACATGCTTGATCATTTTTTTACTCGCAAGAAAAGGACATCAAAAACTTTTTTTGTGTCATTATTTGTAGAAGATTGAAAACTTGTCCTTCCTAGTTTTAACAGAAGATATTATAATAATGCTACACTACGTGTTCCTATTATATCTTTCTAACTTTATAAATAACAATAAAAAACCGACAGCAGCAACAGACAAAAAAAGCAATAATTATATGCTCGGCTACTACAGGATCTTGGTTGTTCATTAGAATATGTGTTATGATTACATTACATCTATACCGTTATATAATAAGTTTGTGTGATGATGCGTGATGCCTCCTGCGAGTATGAGAACATCTCTCTATAAATATATGAGTATAAGTAATGTATCGAAATTCTGGCATTTAAAATAAGTAATATTATTATATATACATACATACATTCATACAACAAATCCATATTATACGACATTATGCCAACTAATGTTATCTGAGAAAAAACGAAAGAATTAATAATAATATTAAAAATAAAAACTGAACGTTTTATAAAAAAGATTTATTGAGGTATAAAAGTTTATTTTCAAGCATTTTGTAATAATGACATGACAAGAATGACAAAAAATAAGCGGGCAGGGAGAGAGGGAGAGAAAGAGATGCATTATTTTAAGAAAAAAATGACTGCAGATTGTGTGCCTATTTTAGTGCATCCTCTTTCTTGTACTTGCATTCATACTGAAGATACGTGTAGATAATCGTTCTTGTACTAGTTGTACTACTGGTTGCATTTTACAATTTTTTACTGATGCAAGCTAAAGTGAGTCATATCAACTATTTTACATTATGCACTCTATCAAGCTGCAATAATATTATGCACTCTGGTAGAAGTGTTGCATTTTTTATGTTTGGTTACACACTGTAGCGCAGTTTATTAACTTTTGTGTAACAGCAGCATAGCAGCAGAATGCTCGTCGATGATAATAATTGATACCTTAAGGTATGTCTGTTTGTGAGTATGAATTCTTAACGATCATCGATTGATGCTCATTTGAATTTGTTTTCAGCCTTCTTGTTATAGAATAATGATGATAATTGATACCTTAAGGTATGTCTGTTTGTGAGTATGAATTCTTAACGATCATCGATTGATGCTCATTTGAATTTGTTTTCAGCCCTCTTGTTATGGAATAATAAAACATTTTATTTGGAATGAAAGCGGCCATTTATTCCAGAACTGTTTACGCTACTCCCCTCCCTGTATGAAATGGAAGGAAAACAATGGGGCACTGCAAGACGGTACACAGAACATCCTAAAAATATCATGATAATAATTGGAAAATTGTAGACTCTTCATAAAATGAACATTTCCCTTTGATTTTTTGAAGAAACGTGATCAGTACCACGTAAGTTCTTTGCTTCCTTTTCCTACCCAGCAGACATAATTTTAAAGATTAAAATTGAATGCAATGCAAGTTGCAACGCTCATGCAGTTGTTGTAACTGACAATCATTATGATGAATTCATAAACCAGACAGACATCTTCTTATCAGGTTATTATAACATGCAGATTAGCTTGTTGAACTGATTGAAAATTTGAAACAACACACAAAATCAAATCAAACTACTTTTTAGCAAGATTGTATAGATTGGTGGTGGTGGTGCGTTAAAAGATAATTCTTGCATCAACCTACCACTACCAACCACCACCGTCCGTTTTTATGCAAAAAATACAAAGATAACATGCATGATTAACTGCAGTGAAACTCCAACTTCCAAGTAGTCCAAGTCAAGTCCCTAATTGACTTGATTTTACTTGATATCGTCAATCAAATATCCAAATGTTCAAGATAACATTATAGAAAAATAAAACTAATCACGTTGTGTTGGTGGAAGATGGCGCTTTCCAATTCAAATTTTGTAATAATGAGAAAATTACTCATTATTCTCATCAGAGCAATGATTGTGTTCTTGTTTGCTTCATTGACAGAGTGCATTTCTCATGATATGATGCAGTCATATTTTTATAGAGAAAAAATTTTCTACGTACGTATTTACACGATTTTTTAAAAGTTGAGAGTTGAGAGGGAATAAAAATGCATTAAAAGTTTTATCCTATCATCTTTTCTTTGCTCGAGACCAAGAAATATGTATAAAGATGAACGCTATGATATAAAATCTTTCTCATTTCTCTAAAACGAACGAAAAAAAATTTCTTCATCATGTGTTATCATCGGGATTATTCATATGTACGTATTATTTTTCTTTTTGGTATTAGTATTATTTATATATCTTGTGACTCGTGACTTTTTGCATCGTTGAGAATGTTTAGCGTATTCATGAGATTCGTACAAGAAGAAGAAGAAGAAGAAGCAACATTTTTTTAAACTTTACCATATTTTGCCATGTATTTTTAGGACCAATTTAGTTTCTTCTTCAGGAGGATATCATTTACATTGGTTCTTGTCTGTCATGGCGAGATTTGTTGCATTTTTGTTTGCATTTTTTATGCTGCTTTGTGAAGTGTAGCAAAGCTACATGATGTAAGAACATAAAGAACGAGTATTTTTTTAAATAAAAAAATATGCACACATATAATAACGATGATGCTTGTAGTTGGTTACTATTTTGAGGTTGCAGTTTTTGTAGTAGGTGCAATGCAAAATATCTGCTGCATTCGATGCAGTCAGACACGATTTTTATACTTCAACTTTACCATTTTTATAAATATCTAGTAGAAGGATAATAATAATACTAATCCATGTACCTAACCTTTATGCGCATGCATATGCCTGAGTGTGTGTGAGTAGAGTAGTGAGTGAGTATGAAAAAAAGAAGAAGATTGTGATTGACATAAGAAGGGAAATGACATTAAGAAAAATCCTGTCAGAAAATTTCTCGCTCGACTACTTATTACCCTGATTTAATCTAAACTAAAGTTACATAAAAAAAGTCGTTGTCTTCTTATTCCTTGTTTCTCTTCTTTCTAGTTTCAAAGTTTAGCAGCAGCAGCAAGNAAAAAAGTCGTTGTCTTCTTATTCCTTGTTTCTCTTCTTTCTAGTTTCAAAGTTTAGCAGCAGCAGCAAGCAGACTATATATAAGCATTAAAGCAACCTTATTATATCACCGCAGCAGCAGCAGCAGCTTTACAGAAAGAAAAAGAACGAATGAGGCTGATTACTATGAAAAGTCGCTCTATGTCATGATGATTTTAAACAGCATGCTACGCTTTATACCTAATCAAGAAGAGAAATGATATGATGGGAAGAAACTTTAATATGTAATATCTTTCAACTTGCTACTCAACTTCTCTTTCTCTATCACTATCTACCCGTATGGCGGTAGTGGTTATTTCAGTCTCTCTCAGTCTGTATCCCCGTGGCAGTGTGAGAGAATCTCAATCTTCTTGTTGAATTTTATATAATATTAAATATTTCTCTTAAAACTCTCTCACACGGTAAAAAAAATTCAATTGCAATGGGTTATCGACTATTATCGACAAACAGGATGGATGATGATAATATGATGGATGAATAGTAGCAGCCAAGCCAAACGTACCTGGGTAATCATATAATTTTTTTCTGCAGGATTGTATGCATCATAATCAATGCTATCATTTTTCTCATCTTTGCAAAATGCAGCTATATAGCTTTTGAGATTCTGCAGTTGAGAGAGAAGGTGGTGTGGTGGTGGTGGCGGTGGTATGTATGTAGCGTTCTTGAACTAAATAAAAAGTGCAGTTGGCAATTATCATCACGACGATGAAATGCACTCAATAAAAATGTCGGCTTTGAAAGATAGGTATGTCTATAGTGTACAAATCTCTATACTTTGGTAGAATATACAGAAAACAAAAAATACATTCTCCCTCCACCACCACCACCATATTATGCATTTATGCAGCTAAACATAAAAAGCAACAGCCAAAAGCCACTCGCTCGCTCGCTGAATGCAGGTATGTAGCAGTAGTAATAATATTAATATGTCCCTCCTTAAAATGCAACTTTTTTTGGTTGCATTTATTTTGCATCATCTCTTTCTTTCAGCGATTTTGATTCGATGAAAAAAATGTACACTGGTCTTGCAGATCTATTAAGATAATAATGGCAGGCAACCACACAGTTGTTGGCGGTTATAATAATGCCACTTTTGTTCTTTTTTCGTGCAAAAAAAGAAAACTCTGTGTGTATAAATGCACATTATCATTACTTGGTCTAGACTTTGACTCGTATGAGAGTTTTTATCCAAAAATCCCAGGAGGAGAGGATTATTATTATACAAGCATTACATTGTCTTATCATCATCATGCATAATATATATTTTTGGTAAGAGAAAATGAATGGACGTAAGCAGCAGCAACACAGAGATAAAGACCAAGCTTAAAAACCTCCAAGCATAATATTGTTAAATTTTGCAAATACTGAAAAATTACAACAACTTTTTTGATCATATCATCAAACAATGTACGCATGCATTTTTATATTATACCGGCTGTGCATATTTAATCTCCCTCCTTGATTATGACTACGTGTAATGTAATGTAATGCAACAACTCTTTCATGTCTTATTGTCTGAAATGCACATTAAATATAAAAAGGCATCATCCTCATCATCAGTCGTATGTACTTTCATCCCTTCCTCCAACCAACCATATTTCTCTGCTTTTATTCCCTCCTCTTCTCTTTCTACCTCTCAAACTCTTTCAACTTTTTCATTCCCCCGGGACGGAATACAAAGTGCTTTGTACAAAAAAGTTTGCAAGCTTCAACATCATCACCACCATCATCATCATCATGTGGTCATGGCCTTATGCAATATGCAACGAGAATGAGACAGCCTACATGATTCAGACATGAACACAAACGTTCGTGTGTGTGTCGAGAGAACTTGTGTTGTTCCTTGTGCACAAGGCAAATTTACCTCATTTTCACAGATGTGGAATGTGAAAATTTGGAAGCTTCTCTTTACTACTATTGGCAAAATGTGTCATCTTTTGTGCATGTGTGTAGATTAGTACACAAAACGAGAAAAAGTGCATGTTCTGTTAATACGCTGTATAGAAATATTTGTTGTAAAGTACATACAATAAACAATATACATGTATGCTTTTTATATAATACTATATCTTGTTACAGAAGAAGAGGGATCTACTTTTAGTGCATTTCTGCATTTGTGCAATAATAAAGCAGCAGTAGCCACAGCGCAGAAGCATATCGTTGTTTCTACTGATGCTGCTGGCTATTCATGGTTTTTTTGGGAAGAAGATGCTGCTCGTTGTACAAAGATAATAATGAGCGAGCAAACTCAAGTAGTAGATAGTTTGAGAGAGATGTCTTGATTCGCAAAAAATTACAAGTGAGGAACAAATGAGAGCTTGGCATCGGCTTGCGGTGATGTGTGCCACATTATATACAATGATTATAATGCCGCTGCGCTGCTGCTTGTACTTACTTACTACCTTGTAGTAAAATGAAAAGGTGATAAAGAACTTGCTGCACTGAAATGATGATTATGAAAAGACTTTGTGTGCATAGCTAGAGAGAATACACAAATATTATTATTATTATGCATATTATTACACAGGAGAATGGACAACATTATGCATTATTTTGTTGCTAGTATTGCCACTGCCATGTACATGGATTGCATTGTTAACATTTTCCATTCTCATTTAAAAATAATAATAATAACAACCTTCTCTTCTTGACGGCTTGCTCTCTGTCTGAAAATGAGTCTCTGTCTGTGTGTACTCAACCAATGTGAATTTGTATGCCTGACCTGTGTAGTAGTAGCAGCAGTGGTGGTGGTGGCTGTGGGTGCAAAAAAAAAGTTTGATTTAACTGAAGAATGAAAATGTTCACCGTTGCGCTCCTCTTGTTTTCAGCAAATCTTCTCCACTAGACTTGCTTGCTTGCCTAGTGTTCGCTCATTCACATTGATTCGTGCATACATACATATCTTTGTTGTACAACCACCAGACTAAAAAAAGTATGACCGACCGACCAACCAACCAACCGACCGTTGTTGGTTTATTCCCTTCTCTCTCTGAGCCAGACATACTAAGCTATGCATTACTCAGAACATCTTCATTTCTCATCGTGACACAGTCAAGCCATTCGATATTGTGGCAGACTGCTAGCACACAGACACGAAGTTTGCAAAATGAAAACGACTTGTACGTTGCTTGGTTCGTGTTATAGATGCAGTTGTTCCATATTGTCGTCATGTACAAAAGCCAACATCGTGTATACGTAAGTACATCACTGCAAATTTTGTGCACATACTTGGATACCTAATTGTATAAAACGCTGTTTGCCAATGCGCGTCTGTTTCTTCTTCTTCGAATATGGTTATTGATGCACGCCATGCACGGTGCAGCAGAGCAGCAGCAGCAGCAACTACATTTTATATATCGTGGTGATGTGATATAACGACTACGCTTGTCCTTTTAGCACTACTAGACCAGAAAGAGAACTTTGTTGTATATTTTATTACACAAGCTTTTTGCAAACTTAGTTAACTTACTGGTTATTAATGCTTATGTGGCGCACAAATGAAAGCATCATCATCATGATGATATAATGGTGGTGCTCCCCACAAATGTAAATTATCCTTAGAGTAGTCGCTTTGTTGTACTCTTTTTAGCGAACCAAACAAGCACACCAAATGAGCCATATATATACCTTCACACAATACCTATGCTATTGGAGGCAATGCACTAAAAGTTGATGTGGAGAGAATTTTGCTCTCCTTTCGACCTATTCCTGCCGATCAAGGATTTTCTATATCCTTGCTTGCTTGCATACACATGCATGATGCAGGTCTGTCTAGCAAAAGAAGAGGAGGGAGACGGAGAGAGAGAGAGAGAGAGAGAAAATGACTTCTTCTTTAGCTAGAAACTATTACATAAACGGTCTGCGCTGTATAATAATAATAATGTCTGTCTATATTTATGTTGCAACATACATACAATGCATTATTTTAGTACCTAACAAACTGCCATTCTATCATCGTCATCATCATCATCATCATCATCGAATACGGAGAATGTATAGAAGCGAGCGCAGCAGCGTTTAGCGTTTCTTCTCCACCAACTACTCCGCTCGCTGCTGCTCCTCCACCGATGATAAGTGAATTCACAATTCTACATTGTAATTATTATTACTTTTGCTACCATCGTAACTCTGGCCATTATAATATGCTGGTCTGGTAGTTTCTTCTTGTATTGATATAATAGCAGTAGTAGTAGCAGAATTGTTATTATTGGTACCGTGCAGACCGTATTCATTCGTTGGAAAGTGGTACTCTAGTGGGGGTAGTAGTGGTATAGTAGCAGTGGCATACTAACTATTACGTATAATAATCATTACAATGTACATACATTTTGATTCGTGGCAGCAGCAGCAGCACTAGTGCATAAAAGTGCATTATGTTTTGCAATACAACAACATTCAATCTCAAGTCAACGTGCCAATTCGCGCAAACGTTTTTCTTCTTTCAAACTCCTCTACTACCACTATACTACTGACTTTTTACTTTTTCCTCCTCTCTCCGCTTCTCTCCCTACCAACTCAACCTGATTTCGCTTGCCTTTTTGTTGGCTGAGTCGAGTTTCAGAGTGGTGTTGAATGAATACACACACACTCTCAACACACACATAGATACTAGTATACCACTTGATTGCATTTTGCATTGGTTTTGTTTAAAGAAAAACGAAAAAGACGATCAACAAGAAGACCAAGTAAGAGCACAGGAGCAAGTTTACTTTTGGTCTCTTCATCTCCTCTTCGTTTCGTATAGATTTTTGTACGAGTACAAGCCAAAAGAAAAAAAAAGTCAGCGAGTACGTGCTCCTCCGTTGCGCTGCTGCCGTTTTGTTGAGAGAGTAAAAAGTATGAAAATATTGGATTGGAGTTGGTTGTTGCAGACTGGCTCGCCGTTCCCGTTGCTAGACGGCTGACGGACGAGTGTTATGTTGGTCGTGGTTTGAATGTTGGATGTGATGTATGTATGCACTTTTTGGTCGAGAAACCAAAGCATATCTTAGTCATCATAAATATAATTTTATATACAAGCTCTCACATGCATGCAGATTATAGTAGAGAGAGAGAGAGAGAATGCATGTACATATCTACTATATAAAAATGTATATATACAAGGTACTTATCATCATCATCATTTTATAGTATGATGCATCCATCGACTTTTTTTATACAAGACTATAACTTGTACAAGAATAATATTGCTTTCATCCAGATCTTCTTATAGACACTCATTCACACACAAACACACACATACAGATACTCAGCAGAAAATAGGTACAACATTATTAATAATGGACTGCACAACTAAAAGATAGATGCATTGCATACACACACTCATACTGACTACTATACAATAATAATAATAATATACAACATAATGTGCTAATATTCTAGCAATAATATTCCCTGATGTATATCTTTCTTTGTAGTCTCTACTCTCAAGAAAGAGTACGGACGCGGGTAGAGGCCTTCCTTTCGAATCCGGGGCTGAATCCTCCCGAATTCCATAATATTATTAGAGAAAAAAATAGCCAGAAAAATATAGCACTCTATTCTCTTTTGCTATTCTTGCTGAGAAATTTTTTAAAAGCTACAATATAATATGCATTTTTTCATAGTTCACACACACGGACACAGTATAAATAAATAAACTAGTAAAAGTTCCCTACTCACATCAAGTCTAATACTACCATATATAACGACATAGCACATACGTATATTAGTCTACTTTATTATTCCCTACTGTAGGTTCCCAGAGAAAGAGAAATAAGGTTCAATATTATAGTTATTAATTTACAAAACTCATTTAATTGTAAGGACACCGACAGCCGACGACCCAGCTATAGACATGCTGCTACTGCTGTTATACACATGCTAAATAATAAAAGGCAGCCAGTTCACCGGCGAAAAAAAATAATTGATTCCCAGTGATATTGTTTTTTTTGATTATTACTACTTTATATGGACTAGACAATAATATAATTTTGGAAAAAAAACAGTGGATTTTTCAAGAGAACACGAGAGAGAGACGGAGAAAAAAAGTAAAAACAACAAAAAAGAAGAGGAGACATACTTAAAGAATAGCAACATTAAAGTCAACGAACAGTCTGCCATAAAGCAAATATGTTAAACAAAGCATTAAAAAATTATTATTATTAAAGTGGTGGCACAGTGCATGGTGGTGTGGTGTGTGTGTGTTGTTAGTCTGCTGTGAGGAAATTTTCTCATCGTTTTTCTCCGGGTCTCTATCGTCTCGCGTTTCTCTCTCTCTCTCTAACTGTTCAGCGTGTGTGTTATTGTAGGCCCATCTCTCTCTCTTTCTCTCTTGGTCGTGTGTTCCTCTCTTCTTCTCCTCTCCCTCTTCTCTCTCTCTCTCTCCTACACAACTGAACTAAAACTCACTTGTGTCTGCTGCTGCTGCTGCTCCTGTCGGTCTCGTTGCTCCTTTTTCTATATTTTTTCCTTGTTGTCTCCAAGTGCATACATGTAGGTACATACGTGCATAGACACTATATTATTGATCCCTTCCTTCCAGCAGCAGCAATCCTGCCCGGCGTCGTGTGCCACTTCAGACAGATCTCCCGAGTTTCCTCCCATGTCTGGGTTTGAAATCGGCCGAATACACCGACAACCACTGTAGAGAACACTGAGAGAGAAAGAAAAAGAAAGAAAGAAAGAAAAAGAGAAATAATAAAAAGGAAAAGAAAGAAAGAAAAAATGGAAAGTTTTATATTGACTGTTAAGAACAGGAGGATCTCAGAAAGGTGTTTACCCAGAAAGCAATAGTAGATTATATAAGAATAGAAATAAATAAAAATCACTTTTTTTTATTACTGCTGTTATTACTACTATTATTATTCATATTATTACGATTAGTCGAACACTCTGCTACTATTACTACTGCTACTACTACTACAACATCATCATCAACAAAAACAACAACAACAAAAAACTTAAGATATTCCCTTTCTCTTTCATTCGTTCAATATAAAATAATATACGGTAAATATCACTGTAATAAATG
>JAANSP010003811.1:0-10861 GCA_036850745.1 Homidia socia
GAATTGGTTCTCGGAAAGAAGAAATTTGACGTTGGAATTTCTGCAAAAGTGTCATTTTATTTTCTATCATGATGATGATCAAGGCTAGATGTTCTTTTTATTATACAATTAACGTAATTCGAAATTTAATTTTTCACTCAAATACTAAACTGCTTACTCAAAAAGGGAATATGAATTATTCCGTCACGAATGAACTGTAAAATTTTTTGCATTTTAAATGTTGTTGGGATTAGTTTTCTATGCCCCTCCTAAAATACAAACATTTAATGATTCATGACGTTTATTTGGAAAGAAATGACGAATAAATTAATTTGAAATGTAATTCAACAAATGGCGACAATCAATTTATTGCAAGTGGACGGACACAACCCTACGTTTACATTATTATTGACTAGAAAAATGGATCAATAGTAGGCTTCATCACAAATTACATTTGTTTTAAAAACTAAATTTATTGAAATTTGACAGCCAAATTTTGGCTGTTTAGGTGTGGTGTAGTGTACTGGACACATATAATAAAATATGTGATCAGAATCCCACTCATCTACAAATTTTTTGAGCAAATTATTAAATTTTGCATGTACTTTTTCAAAAATTCATTTGTGGGCAAATTAATTGAAATGCCCAAACTACTTAAAGATAATTTGGAACTTACGTTTGCAACAAAGGTATAAGTAATTGTAAATCCAACACTAGTGGAAATTCCCACTGTGTTGTTTTGTAATTCATGAAGTAGAACAGTTAAATGTTGATGAGAAATTCCAGGCATATCCAAATGTGCTACATCAGAAATCCACTTCTCAAAGGACCTTATCTACACAGTTTATATTTTTTAAACGATTCAATTTTCCCCTTAACGTCCTAATTTTAAAATGAATTTATTTATTATTTACCTGTTTTGATGCATCTGCCGCAATTATGTGTAGCATCACACTGATGCTGGTCATTATGGAAAATCTGATTTGGCTTTTCACGTCTTTGTTAGGATTCAAAGCTGATTGGTATATCAAATATCATTAGAATCAACCGATGTAATAAAATATCTCCATATGCATTGGTGATCAGCACTGAAAAAGCTCGAAGTGAGGAATACCATGCCAGTACCGACTCCCAAATTCTTGGAGTTTTATTTTGAGAGATACACAACAGATAAGACAAGCCTTTGAGACGATTTGCAAACTCTTTTGAACAAAGCCAAAACACAGTTACGATAACTGGAATGTGGAATTCCTCGTAAAAGCCACTCACGTGTCTTGCAAAGGTTGCTACGCCCGTCAAAATACCAATAGCAATTTCTGCAGAAGAGAATACACAACAGAAAAGACAAGCCTTTGAGACGATTTGCAAACTCTTTTGAACAAAGCCAAAACACAATTACGATAACTGGAATGTGGAATTCCTCGTAAAAGCCACTCACGTGTCTTGCAAAGGTTGCTACGCCCGTCAAAATACCAATAACAATTTCTGTAGAAGAGAATGACGGATTAGTGTCAGGAAGAATTTCGTCACATTGTACCCGATTTCGGTTCATGTGCAATAGATACTTTCCCCAATTGACACAAAATTGAAACATGACCAATCCTACATCCTCCAGCTCG
This sequence comes from Homidia socia, assembly GCA_036850745.1. Lineage (NCBI taxonomy): Eukaryota > Metazoa > Arthropoda > Collembola > Entomobryomorpha > Entomobryidae > Homidia > Homidia socia. The sequence continues at coordinate 1,599 of JAANSP010003811.1, forward strand.
CCTTCCATTTTGCAGTCTAGAAATCTTCCTGTACTTGTCGTACCGATGAAAATACCGAATGTCACGAAGACAATGGTCAATGTAGGGATTACAACCCTCCAAATGGAATGCTTTAAACATTTTCATGAAATTATGAACACCAATCATGTCGTATTATGTAATGCCAAATGTGAGTGTACATTAATAATTCATATAATATGTTCAGAATCTGAAATTTGGACTTTAGGCTCACCCTTATTTGTGGAACAGGAAGGTTCCTTGATTCATATATAAATTTGACAACGTTCAAATATCTGTCAGATTGAAAACCCAAATAATACCAAAATACAAAATGGAAAAACAATTTAGCTATCGTGTGGATGACACGAAAATACGCTGCGGGATTTCCAGTCCAGTCTATGTCATGCATGGTGTCACGAGACTCTGCAACACGAAACAGCATGCAAGGTACCAATATCATGGCCCAAATAGTCTAAAATGAAGACTTTCAGATATTCAGTGAACGCAACAACACAGGCCAATCCATAAATTTCGAATGTATTATTAGTTACTCTACCTTTGGGAGATACCATGTCGAAACGAGAGGTGTTCCTTCTACGACTCTTATGCGAAAAGGTGATAGACCAAAGAAGTATGCTGTTTTAAAGTATGCTACTAATAAGTTAGCAACAGACTCTTTATTTTCATCTACTCGAATTATTTTCGTACTTTTCTCAATTTCAATGTTTAGCGCCATCTTTAGAAATGGTAAGTGACAAGAAATGAGCAGATTTTCTAGTATTGTTACTTACAATCACAAAATAAATGACATTTTAAGTGCTTTTTTGTACTGCAGGTGCAGAGTACAATATATTGTCACTATACAAAGAAAAGTAAAAACTCTTTCAACAATCATCGAAAAAGGGAGTCTCCATAAGTTCTTTCCTAATTTGATTGCCCATTATATATAGGGATGCACCTAAAGTCATATAATAATAACCTACTATTAATTATAAAAATGGTAATGGATGAGTATTTTAGATGGGTTTAAGCCTATGATAATATGAAAATCGCACAATGGAATGTCACTACTATTAATTTCAGCAAATAATGTATTGATGAAATACTTCATTCGAAACGATTGTTTTTAGATATTCCTTTATTGATTTTAATTTGTTTTTACACAAAAAGTTTATGAACTTAACATGGAGCATCATTGAATGCTACTTTATAGGATAGTGAACTAAAAATCATGTCCCACTATAGTATATATAAATGTTAAAACCCTACTTTAATTGATTTTAATTTGTTTTTTACACAAAAAGTTTATGAACTTAACATGGAGCATCATTGAATGCTACTTTATAGGATAGTGAACTAAAAATCATGTCCCACTATAGTATATATAAATGTTAAAACCCTTACAAGTTGATTTTAATCACAGGTAATTAATAATTTTCTTTTAAAGGTATTTTTTCTGGTACATATAATACTACAATAACACACATTTATCATGCTATTTCGAGATATTTTTGTTGCAATAATAGATCTTCAGTCAATCTAGTAGAACCATTAAAATCACGAAGCTATATAATAATTTAATAATCACATGAAAAAAGCAGTGTGATGACCATAAAATTAACCAATAAGTCTTGTCTCAAGTTTCTCAAGGCAGATTTTCATTTCCTCCTCTTCTTTATCCCAGATTAATATCAACTGCTCAGATCTATTGAAGCTGAAACAAAAGAGAATGGCTACTGTTAACAAAGATTATACAGATATATTATATACGTGACCAAGTATTCCAATTAATCAGTAATATAGGAAAAGTCAATACGTACAAACTAAATGGAGACTGATCTTGTAAATTTGTAACTATCAAAAAGCTATCAACCAGAAGTAGTTTTTCTGAATCCTCATTTTTCCTCACGTAATGTCGAACCATTTTATTATATCCCATCAGCTCAGTAGACTTGGTGCTGATGAAAAGAGAAATGAAAACCGTAAATCGTCATTATTCCGTGAACACTAAATTGTTATTTATTGGAGACAAGGAAAAATATTTGATATGATTATCCATACTTCAAATAGAATTGATTTAACTGATTCACGTTTTCGGCCGGTGTAACAGAACAATCCTTGTTGGTGGACAGATCTTTGATGGTACTGACAAATCTATTCAGTATTTCTTGACTAAGAATGTAAAAATAAGTCATAAATATTGAAAAAATTTGTTTGAAATACAAAATATTATGAAAACAAATATAAACGATGAATACCGTGCGCTGAAAGGAATTGACCCAATGAACGTTCCACGAACAAAGGCTGCATCAAAAATGTGAAAACTTGGAATAAATCTTCCCATTTTCTGGGTCTTTTTCACCTCCTCTGACATTTCCCCCAGCACAAGAGTTCCAAACGGTAACGAAAATGTATTGAGTTCTAGTAGGGTCCACACAGTTGTTCTGAAGATGTAATATTCTTGATTCTCCACATCCTATTAAAGAACATGAATCAGTATTTTTTAAATTTCAACTATGCCACGACGAAATTGCACAAATTAGGTACACAAAAAGTATAATATATAGATCGTACCAAAGAACCATCCATACTTGCTTTTGACAATGTTGCCCGTTGACAACGTTTGAACAGGGAACGCCAATAAATCTTTTTGAGAAGAGCCATAATCCTCTGATTCCAGTTTTAAGTCTTTAAGTGTACAGATTTCTAAAAAAATATACATAAAATTGAACCAAATACGAAAAGAATTACGAAAAATGAATACAGCAAAAAGTTTTTGCCCCATAAATTTTTATAGTACCAGTTGAAATCCCATGTTGAGCCAGAAATTCTTCAACTATTTTAGCTGGATCAAGGAGTTTTGATGGTGTGATAATAATGGGCAATTTCCAATAAGATAACATTGGCTGGCGAATCAGCTCATAGTTTTTGATATGTTGATTTAAACGTGCCTGATCCTTTTGTTCAATTAATTTGCAAAGTTCATCAATTGATTCAGTTAGGTTATTTGTCAGTCTACAAATACATAATGCACATTAATTTCAAATTGAGGATTTTTTAAAGTCTAGCTAGAATTTAAAAAAATTGTATTGCTTTTGAGTGTATTTACCTTATGTTGCTTTCCCGTACAAACTGAAAGAATTCAGAGTGACTTAAAATGGTTTTCAAAGGAACGATTCTAAGCACTTCCATTTTCAACACGGTTAGCCTCTTTCTAACTCTACGACGTACAATTTTTCGCTGTTCTTGATTATTTACAACCATATCCAGGCAGTCAAGGAGGAAATCAATAACATATTTTAAATCAGCGTTATCGATTTTTCCTTTGCAAATCAGAAATCTCTCAGCGGAAGAAGATGGACTAGAGGACGGTTTATGGATAGCAATGTTCTTAAAGCACTTGTACATTAAAAACAGCAAACCGTTTGTGAAGAGCGTGCAGGTATCAAAAATTTTACATACAAACGTTCCACCTGGAAAAATAACAGTTTTTATTTACCTTTTGTACTTTTGTAAGCAAAATTATTTTTTATGCACTCAATTTTACATGTTCATTTTCGCTGACCTTCCCGAATAGATCGCAATGCCAAAAGACATTGACAATAGAAATACTTTTGGAAACGCACCTCCCGACAGCTTTCGTAAGCATGCGACACTTCACTCTAAATTGCAAAATTTGGATGTGTTAGAGTCGACATCAACAGCAAATTTTCTTTGTTCTATTTTGGAAGCGAACCTCCCGACAGCTTTCGTAAGCATGCGACACTTCACTCTAAATTGCAAAATTTGGATGTGTTAGAGTCGACATCAACAGCAAATTTTCTTTGTTCTTTTACTAGAAGACTTTTAGTGAAAGGAATACTTACGTTATCAACAATTAGTGTATGTAGCCCTTTTCCATCCGTTCGCAAATGCACAAATTGGACAAAACTGTCAATTTTTGCAACGTCCAGAATGTTGTGATATTCTAGAAATAATATGTAAACAACAATATAAAAAGCAGCAGCATAATAAGATTGGTTGCTTTTTAAGTACTTGCTTACACTCTATTTTTATTTTTAGATACCTTCAAAGGAACCAAAAGCTTCCACATTTTCAGTCGACAGTTCCGAATATTCTAATTTGGATTGTGCTGTGGGTACTGCCGAAAACAATTCACCTAAAGTCATTAAACAAAATAAATGTTAAACAAAGGCGTGTTCCTGCTTATGATGCTACTTGGTCCTTGATAAGAAGTAGATTCACTACTATTGTCAGAGTGAGAGTACATGAATTACGCACATACCCGTCTTCATTTTGACTTGAGATTCAACAAAAAAGGGGCCTAGTGTTCGCATTGTAAAAACTTTTGTGGAAAAGTTTTTCTCTAGTTGACTAGTTTTCCGAAGAATATACCTAAAACATTAAAACTCTCTTACAATTTTGATAGTTATAAGTAGCTGAAGCCAATATTTATGGCCCTCAATAACGTACTGCTAACCATTTGTTAAACTTTTTTTTAAATTCTGAATAGTTCTTACTCCCTGAATCCTTGAGAATTTTGCCAAAGATCACCCACAAAGTAAATGTTCTCATTGTTTTGGGTTGAAATGACTTCACTAGTAAGCTCGTTGGGTGACGTGAGATCAAAGTTCAAAACCGCATCGATGTTTGCCATCTTGAGAAAATTTTCTTTGTACAAAACTGACTGCAATTTTGGATTCTTGTCTAGGGCCTGTTCTCGGCAAGTCCACACATGAAAATCTGATGCTCCTGCCTTTGCGATCTTTGACTAAACATGAAAAATTTTCATTAATGATCACTATTCAATCATACAATTTTATTTTCAAGAATAGTATTCTTAAGTAATGCCAATATGCCACCATACCTTACAACCTAGGATGGCCGTGCATGTTTCAGTTAAAATGAACCTCATGTCAATCTCCACTGAGAAAGTACGATTCACAGGGCATAAGTTATCTCTGACAAAGCCAACGTTGATGCTGGTCTGATCGATGGTAGATGAAGGAGAGTTTAGCCAGCGTAAAGTTTCACCACATGATAACACCTAGAAGATATTTATAATGCAAAAAAGTATTATTATCTTTCTTACAAGACGCTATTTTAGTAGTGTAAGTTACACTGTGTGACATGCTAAAATATGTACCTCAGATACGGACGCCAGGTCATCAACACCCTCCAAAGTTTCTTCATGACTTTCAGCGTCGTCAATTATTTGCATGCAATCGCTTCGGTTCACAATGTCCAAATTTTAAGATATTTATATTGCAAAAAAGTATTATTATCTTTCTTACAAGACGCTATTTTAGTAGTGTAAGTTACACTGTGTGACATGTTAAAATACCTCAGATACGGACGCCAGGTCATCAACACCCTCCAAAGTTTCTTCATGACTTTCAGCGTCGTCAATTATTTGCATGCAATCGCTTCGGTTCACAATGTCCAAATTTTCAACAATTTTAATCCTTTTACGTGGATTTGTTATTGCTTCTGTGGAATTTTCGTTTTTTGGACGTTTTAAAAGAGACTTTGTCTTTGGCAGGGTCCCGGTAACGGAAATCGAACACTTATTTCCCACATCCTGTAAAGCTTGTTGCTGCTCAGTAGATGAACCCATGCCATTCCCCACGTGCTCTTTAATTTCTCCATTTGCGTCATTACTACTTTCCATTTTATCAACGACCCTATGATCATCGACACCCAAATTCATTACTGAATGACCATTTGTACTGGAAGAGTGAGCGTGATCGGAAGAAAACTGATTTTTGTGGCTAAACTCTTCCTCGTTCGAGGCCATACGACATGTCTTTGTTGTCAATGTTGTGCTCTGGACACACTACTACTTTTGAATCTGACACTGGTGTCGGTGCCAATGTCAATCCCTCAAATACTTTAACGTTTGCCATTTGTCTACGAAATACCTGGCCACTTTCCTTCACAATCACAATACCTGTTGACAACCAATTCAACCGATAATTGGTCTTTCAAATTAATGATAAAATAATAACAACCACCAATTTAAGGCATCATCAAGCAAATCAATTTTCTGGATACAACTGCAATAGTGTGCAAAAAATCCTCTTTGTGGTTGTTCATCATGCAATTAAAGTATTTTCCATTTTACAGCATTGCCAACTCACCTTTTGCTAACAAAATATTCCGCCTTTTATTATACTTTCACCTTTGAGCTCGAGCTCAGTTTCCTACTTTGGGTTGCACTGACACTGATGAAATGAAAAACAAAAACTGTTTGAATCAGAAATAAGCGTACAATTAAAGTTTCCTATATGAAAGTGACATTTTAAAACTGACTGACATTTTAAACTACCTAAAACCTAATAACTACGTGTGAGGGATTTTGAAAAAAGTTACATTTTGTTGAGTTCTTTCAGCCTCTTTTGTAACTGCCAATTAGCCAGATTTGCACAATTAAGGATACGCCAGGCATCGATAATACAATAATCTGAATAAGAGGAACTTTTATGAGTAGTCGTTCTTTCAGCCTCTTTTGTAACTGCCAATTAGCCAGATTTGCACAATTAAGGATACGCCAGGCATCGATAATACAATAATCTGAATAAGAGGAACTTTTAGTGGAATTTATTCGAGTGAACGAACACCGCGGAGAAAGAAACAAACTGTTATTTTTGCAGAAAATGTTTTTTTTCTCGTAAACGTCTTAGAACCACATGATTCACAAAATCAGATTAAAAATTTGTGGGAGGACGACGGGAAATAATGGTTTGTTCGAACTTTCAGTCTTAGAATTTGTAAAATTAATTGTGCAACTAACTGAAATTTGCATAAAGAAAAGTTATGACATAGAATAAACCTGCCCTCGTCTCGGTTTTATTTGTAAAAAGTTGGAGTTGTTGGAATGATGAAACGAAAAATATTTTCTTTTGTAAGATGATAGGCATGGCATAACAAATATAAAGGTAGACATGTAGAAAACATACATGCATGCATGGCACGAAATAGAGGGTTGCAAGTTGCAATTGCAAAGAGCAGTTGTTGAGCAGAGCTGTAGTAGCAGTAAGTAAAAGCAGAATAGCAGAAAAAAATACACATTGAAATTGAAATGCATCTCATTCTCATCGTATCTTAGAGAAGAGCATGTAAAATGTACAATCACGTCGAATGATAGGAAATCCAATGAAGAGCTGTTGTACTTGTATGCGAGTTGCAAACTTGCGAGCGCGCAACAGAAAGCAAACAGAAAAAGTACAAAGTTTCAGAGTACAGAAACCACATTTTGTGCATTCATTTGCGTGTATAATGATGATGACGAATGCCAGGTATTTTGTAGTGGTCTTCTGCTCTCCATGTGTGGCTGAGTAGTTAAGTAAGGTAGTTTTGCCTGGTGTAAGAAGAAAAACGTTCGTTTTCATTTGGCTGGCTGGCTACTGTTGGCTGGCTAGTATCCAAAAAAGCAAGGAATCCATGCATGCCTTTTGTAATTCCTTTTGGTTGTTCAAAGAACGGAAACGGAATACTCTCCCTTTTTTATCTTTGGTGGTGATGATGAAATGAGTTATTATGAGTGGACATATTTATTTTTAGGCGAATGATGGGAATATTTTTTTGTTTAAAACGATGAGCTTTTTCGCTTTACAATTTCTCAGAAGATAAAGATAACAATGGAACAGTAGTTTTAGATGGAAAATGTATGTTTGTGTGTGGTTGGTTACATTGATATTTTAACGACCGGACGACAGGAGCCATGATATTTTTTGCATGTAAAAATTGTAAAGTACCTGTGAATATTTTTTATGTCCCAAATGTGTATTCGCTAATTCCATAATACAACTTAATTTAATGTGCGCAGTATGTAAAAAGAAAACTCAAAAAATTCCAGGAAAATTTTTTGCTACAGCGTTCAAAATGAAACGATAAATGCGATGGTATGCAAAATGCAATTGGTAATTCAAAGTTTTCATGACTTTTGGAAAGTAAAAGAATGACTCTTGGAAACTCGTATGATGATTCGGGAATAAAAGCTTTCATTTTTAACAGAAACAAGATTGTAAAATTAAAAGTATACAATTATTATAAATTGAGTAACATAAAACAGAGAAAAATGAGCGCCTTCATCGACATGCTGACGATTAGTTAGTGTATCACGTATAACTAAAAGATTGGACTAGATTGAAATAAATGTTTTTTAAACTAGTATATCAGAAAAAGACATGGAGTGCAGGGTAGAAGGCCTGCCTGAATAAGTCGTAATATATCGCAAAGAAGCTAAAAAAAACTGGCTTGTTGTTGTAAGGAATCCATAGCTTTGTTCAGGTACAAAAGGATGTAAAAAGCTGCAAAAGGGGAGGAAAAGCGCACTGAAATATGTGGATGGACAAGCTTATGGAGCGCCATATGCTGAAGAGGGTTGGTAGCCAGGAGGTCCATAGGAGGAGTCGCCTCCAGTTTGTTCTTGTCCTTTGTAACGGATGAAATAAACCTCTGGTTTTGGTGGGCGAGTTGGTGCTGGACCACGAATCTTGACATCGGAATTGCTTTCGGCCTTTTTAACCAAAACGATACACGAGGGTCTTTTGTTGGTCTTGTTCTGGAAGGATAACCTCCGTTTGTTGTTGACTGGAGGCGGACGGGGCCTTAACGAAGATTATGTTAACGTGCTATGGAGAAAAGGTCAGAGGGTTATCAGTGAGCTATCAATGCGCGATAAGTGCTTATCGATAAACAAAATTTCTGCTAAATTCTAGTGATATTCCTCAACATATTGCATGTAATTAAATTTACCTTATCTTGACCGCCTGGAACACGAATAATTCTAGATTGAGAGTCGACTGGCCTAAAAAATAAATAAAAGTTTAACCAATGAAAGGAATTTTGCTGTAAAATATTTGCAATTTTATAAATCCTTATCCTTATAATTTTTTTGAATAATTTACTCATCAGGGGCAACGTGGATATAAACATGACGGTGGACTTGTCCCCCAGCGGAGCTTCCATCGTCGTACCCTCCAGTAAGGACTGGCGCTAATGGAGTTCCATAATCCTGGCTTGGTGCAAAATTTGCGCTTGGTGCTCCGTAACTAGTACTTCCAGCGAGCACTGAAGCAGTGGACATTGCCACAACCGCAAAAAACTATATAAATTCGCATAATAATAATAATACAGATTATATTTCACAAATTCACTTGGTTTGAAAACGCTACAGTCAGAAATATATCTGAGTATTTTGGAAATATCTTATAATTATCCTTCTTACCAAAAACGTGTTCATGTTTCCACTTTTTGTT
>JAANSP010003812.1:0-10857 GCA_036850745.1 Homidia socia
GCTCATTGGCCGGCTGAGGTCAGCTGGTACGTTCAAGTATTCGCCCGGTATTGTACTTAAGCTTGTACACGCCTGTACCAACTAGCAAATACAGCGGTCTAAAATGCATGGTCAGTTGGACTGCAGCAGCAGCAGCACGCTGACTGTTGGCTAGTTTTTCATGAGCAGAGCAATAACCTGTGGGATGCCAACAGAACAGCGTAGCATACCCATTACTTTGGTGAATGCAAACATGCAGTTTGATTTTCTTTTCATGGAAACAAGCAGAAATAGTACTAATTCACTGTATGGCAATCAAATTGATAATTTAATATTTAGTATTATTAATAACTTGTTTTTTGCAGCAAAATGCAACGCAGAAAGCATAATTTTCTTGAAAACTTTACTTTTACAATGGCAATTTTACCAGACAAGTTCACTTTATACATATTCAATGTTTTACTTGTCTATGAAACGTACAATAAACATTCAGATCGACTGCAGTAGTAGTAGCAGCATTATCATATAGCAAATTGTTTAGCTTGTTTTTTGCACAAAGAAAAAAATAAGTCAGAACAGTGTTAGTGTAACATAAAGCACTCTGCTTCGGTGAATGAAAAACGCAGAGTGGTCTTGTTTTCGTGCATACTAAAAGCCGAAAAAAAATCCCCGGCGTGGCATTCAGTTCGACGATTCAATTTTTTGCAACATCACTTATTTCTTGCAGCAAAATACAAATCAGCAAGCGTCATTCTGGTGAAAATTCCATTTTTTACGATGGAATAGGTTTTTTGTGTCATCTTTCCGTTGTACTTTTGCTAAACTTGAAATCTTTTGGTTTAAAAAAATAAGCGTCTTCAATTTTCCATGTATCATTCAGTAAAAGTCGAATAACAAGTAAATCTGATTATCGGTTGGAATACCAATAATTAAGAAACTGGCATCTTAAATTTTCCAGTATTGTGAAGCTTTCTGGCTTTTATTGACCATTTACATCATTTCTGACAGCAATAGCTCTCAAAAGTAAACAATGTAATCTTCAATGATAAAAAACAGCACGGAAATAAAAAAATCGATCACTTTTCCGCAAATAACCTCTGCACTGCTCATAAGTTTGTTATTTATTTGTACAGTTGTATTTTTTATTATAAAGTCGCATCAGCTCAACAACAACAAATAAATCTTATTTTTGGAAGGAAAAATAACAACGTCATTTTAAAATATCCATTCAGTGAAAACTTGAAATGCAAAAATTTGTCATTCTGTGACAAAGTTGACGTATTTGTGCATTATCAGCCATAATATGAAAAACAAACACGCATAAAAGCGGAGCACATTGACTGTCACTGCCGTACATACAAAGTAACAAGCCACAATGAAAACTTTTGTTCAGTTAGCATTTTTTGCGCAAAAATGACCTGAATAATAATAACTGGCGCATTTATGGAAAACACTCAAATGCTTTGCTCGGTAAAAAAATAAAATTTATAAACAAGTCTTTTGCGTACTAAACTTTATTACCCGTGTGCTCTTACTCTGCTCTAAGATGTGCAAGCTGTACAATGTCACTGCAGATAACCCATGTTCATTGGCGTAGCACTGATGATTGATTATTGTCATGAACCAAGAATCAAGCAAGTCAAATTTGGTATCACTGAAACAGCAGTTTATGACGGTTAGATAGCAAAAATTGCAACCTAAACATTTATTAAAAAGTAGCAGGCATTATCAAAAACTTGTTGCATAAACCATGAATAAACCCACACAAAGCCAAAATCCAGCTGCAGTGTCATCCGCTTTTAATCGTGCCAATTAAGTGTTAGCTGGTTTGGGTACAGTACAATGAAGGCATTTTTCTGTATTAGCTTGCCTGTATTTTTTTTCAAGCAATAAAAATATACGCATAAAAGGGGATAATTAGTTGTTGGGTCAATTCAATATTCGTATTGACTTACAAGCCTCTGATCATTTCATTGCTACCAACAAACTTTTGTAATCTTTCTAAAAAAATTCCACTTGAGTTTGTGATTTCCAAGGTAATTTTTCACATAAAAAATCAGATGATACTAGTGCTAACTTTTACTTTAGATAGTTTTAGATAACAATTTTAAGTTTTTTTTTTACTTGACAGCAAAATGACTCGTTTACACTGCCTGTTCTTAATCATCCTTTTTACATGCGATGCAAAATGGATTGATGCTGCAAGTATCCAGGCGGGCGGTTACAAGGATGAACTCAGGTTAACTAAATCGTGTCATTAGTCTTTACACAGCTAAAAAACAGTCAATGCCAAAACTATATTATTTTAGTGTGCGTTTTTTAAAATATCTTTTTGGTTTCAGGTCGCTAGCCAGAATTATATCGTTTTCGTTTCGGTGCGGGAGCAAGTCAATAGATAACCTTCCAACGGAAAATATCCTTATCAGCAGTGAGACCATAGACAACCAGGGACCTGACCACATAACTCATTCAATCAAGGCCTCAGCCACAGTTACAGACAAAGTGGTTTTCAAGATTGCAGAGCCTTTTACCGAACTGGATATCGTAATGGTGACTCCGACCGTTCGCAATAAATGCCAGCACTGTGTTCCGGTAATAATACAGCCTGAAGTACAATTCCAGGTCGAATCAGCGTATAAGTGGAGCAAGGCGGGCGGCACTGCAGGAAAAAATATTACGGTCGTTTCAGACTACCTGTTCCGAATTGATGAGGAGGTAAAAGTCCCCCCGTGCAATAAATGCGTCGCCCAAGCATTTGTAAAGCTAGTGAAGGACTTTCGCGTGGATTACACGGCGCTTGCTACAGTGGCAACTGGAGTGCAGTCCAGTCACGATCCTGTTCCTCACCCAGACACAATTACTGTGGAAGGAAGTATGTACGTGGATTTCGGACAGACTTCATTTGTTGTTGTAAATTGCGAGCCACTACAAAATTGCCAGGCTCCAAACTCTCTTTCATCTGCACATTATCGTCAAATTTATCAAGGTCCAAATCGATTCGTCATGCCAACTAGTAACTCTAAATTCACAATTTTTTCTTTTCTCAAGAACGCCTTTGGTTTGATAATAGTTAATGTGGGATGAATATTTATTGATGGTAAGAAAGGTTTCGTTCATGGGTCTGTTCCCATTCAAAGGCAAGTGCTTTCTCTTATCCCTTTTGAATAATTTATTAAGTTTTTTCCACCTTCAAATTTGGGCTCAAAATCAAAAATAAATTATTAACTTATAGATTAAAATTTACTCTTTCATCGGCACATTATCGTCAAATTTATCAAGGTCCAAATCGATTCGTCATGCCAACTAGTAACTCTAAATTCACAATTTTTTCTTTTCTCAAGAACGCCTTTGGTTTGATAATTGTTAATCTGGGATGAATATTTAGATGGTAAAAACTGATTTCGTTCATGGGCCTGTTACCATTTAAAGGCAAGTGCTTTCTCTTATCCCTTTTGAATAATTTATGAAGTTTTTTCCAGCTTCAAATTTGGGCTCAAAATTAAAAATAAAGTATTAACGTATAGATTAAAATTTCAGTCAATATATCATTATCAAACACAGTGGAGAATTATTTTGGAACAGTTTTTGCTAATAAATGGGGTATTTCCACAATAAAGTTTGAAATTGAAAATAAGTTGGTGTTTCTAATAAAGACATAAAAAATTATTATTTCTTTAGGAACAATGCGTTTCGTATTTACCTTTCCAAGCATAATGAACAATATATACACTTGCATTGGTTTTGACTTTGCAATGCGGTCGAATGGCTTCATCACGTCATGAATACGTTCATGAAAAAGCGGAATTCAAAGCTCATGCTTATTTTGCAATCCTTGTTACATCTTTGAATGTAGTTGTTGCTTTAAGTTTTTCATTGTCATTTTTTCAAAGTAGCATAGTCTTACTGCCACTTTCGTGCAAAAAACGCACATGTATGATATTTTTTAAATGCATACATTAAGTAATGATTTGGTGAACTATATGGTGAAATTAACATCATCCAGCCGACAAGCAAGTAATTTCTGCATAAGAATGGCCTCTACAAAAAAATTCAAAAATGTCTTATCGTTTCCAATTCCGCAGATGCACACGTTGCATTTTTTATTAGCAAACAAGTTCAAAAAGGCACTTTAATCTTGAGGATTTCTAGCATTTTGACCTGCTCAATGGATCAATATATTTCTGGATTTATTGGCATTTGTAATTTGCAGCCTGAGTAGGCAAAAATGCTGTTGTTTTCGCCTGGTCGCCATAAAATGGAGAATGTTTAACTTTCAGAGATAGAACCAGCTTATTTCAATTAGTCTTATAATTTACAACAGCAAAACGTTTGCCAGTATAATCCACAAATATATTTTTTCTTAAAAATCTCAACCTAACATGAAAATGGAAAGTGCAACTTTTTTCGCTGATGAGTGATGACCTCTGCTCATTGATTCGGTAGGCCATCTGAATATTTTATAATGGTCGCCGTGAAAGTATGCATTAAACTTGTCACTAAGTCATGCATTTTGTGCATTATGAGTTTGTTGTTGAGCTTTTTTTATTATATGCCCTGTAGCGAAAACCATATTGCCTAATTTCGGTTATATTTTGAAACAAGTACCTGTTTGTTGCAAAGAAATACTATGTCTATAAATTAATGCAAAAACGTCATTTCCAATTATCTTCAGAGCAACGACTCATACGAGATAAAAAAATATTATCTTAATTAACAATTTTTTACCAGTTCAGTGTAAGATCATCTCATGAAAGTAACAAAAGATGAAAATTAAAGATGCTTCGCTTCTCTACAGATAACCTCTTCTCATTTGCATTTCATCTGTCAGTAAGACATGTTTTACTTTTTAAGAACTCAAAACATCGTTTTATATTTTTTTAAAGCTAATCAATAAAACATTTTCTGTAGCCGAGACATGAGTAAGTTATTTCAAAAATACGTACCTATTCATTAAATAAAAACTCAAGAGTTAAAAATGTACCAATAATTATTATTCAACAAAGTTTATTTTTTTGTGAAAAGTCAGCAATGAAAATCGAGTATACATAAAACAGGGCTAGTAACGTTCACAATGATATTTGCTGTTATTTGCATACGAATGCAAAAATTGAAAAAATGATGCAAGTTGACAACTAACGCGATTATAATTGACATAATTCACATATAGTGCATTTAATATCTAAGATTAGGTTTAGTCATGCATGAAATGAATATGAACAGTTTTTTAACGATTAGACAACGGAACAGCTATGAATTTTCATCGATAATTTTTTGATAATGTGATAATAAAGAAATAGTCACTAGTCAGGTTTCCTTGGTCAAATCGTAACCTTTTTTCAGAATTTAGTTTTATTCAAAAAGCAACTTACTTAAGTCAAATGTATATACTTGGTAAAAAATTTATAACAATCATTCAGATAATTTACAAAGAAATTAAAAGCACTGTTTCAAGATAATCTTTTGGCCGTAAAAATTTAAGGTCGTTAAAAATTTGGTATTTACAGCACTTTTAAAATCACTGCTGACTTTATTTATAATGTTATTTTTGTTGTCAAGACTAAAGCAAACTTAAACATATATTAAAAACAAATGAAATAATTTCATATTTATTTTAAATAACAACAGTAAGAAATTGAGTGTTTACATGTGCTTGTGAGTCCACAAATTCTATTTCTATGGATCTAACAATCTTGTCTCTGCTTCCATTAATACACGTTTTACTTCTTGCCGTAGCGAAATTTCTGCTAAGAATTCCACAGATGAGCTTAAATCGCTCGTACTAAACGCTAGGGAACATTCATAAAGCTTTATCTCTGCCAGTTGAAGCGGCGTTTGTCCACAGCTATCAGTGTTGAGCAAGGGAAAACCAATTGTTATAAAATATATGACTATTTCCAGGCGTGCGTATTTTACTGCTAAGTGCATAGCTGTGTCACCATACATATTTTTATAATCTAAGTTTACTCCTAGGGCAACCAGAAGTTGCATTATTTCTACATTCTGTCCACCCCTAATTGCATTAAAAATAAAATTGTCTTCGCTACGGTCATTACTGTCATTATCATTATAATCAAAATCGGGAATTTCTAAAATCATTCGAACTGTTTGTAAATTATTTTTTCGGTTCAAAATGGCATGCAGTGGGGTTTTCCAATACGGGGTATGTTTTCGAAACAGATTTACCTCACGACATTCAATCAGTAAAAACCTACAAAGCTCCTCGAAATCATTTGGTGTCATATAACTGTTCGCCATATGTACGACATTTCTTTTGTCGTATCCAAAAGCAGAATTCTCATCTGTATTTAATGCATTTATGTCTGCTCCTTGTTGAGCAAGATATTTAAATATTTTTAGATCAACTTTTTCCGTAACTAAGATTCCCTTACAACCTCTATTAGGCTCTTGAAAAAGACGCGGATTTTTTCGGTGTAAAAGTTTCAAAATGTTAATACGATTGTTTAAAACTTCCCGTGGAGTGCCGTAGGTGTCCCTTACACAGGCACGGAGGACGGAAGGATCATCCAGTGTAGCTTTTGAGAGAAGAAATTCCACAATTTCGTACTGCCCCATCGCTACTGCTTTGTACAAGGGAGTCACAATAGGAGTCAACCTCTCGTTGGTGCAATCACAACTGATGTTTGCGTTGAAACATGTGTCATAGAATCTGAACAAAAAAAGTATTTGATAATCATTATTGTGCTCTAGTAATTTTCAACCAACTTTATAAACGTAAGGTTTTTTATAAATGTTATATAATTTCTATTAATTGAAGACGTTACAAAATAATATTTAGGAGTTAGCAAAAAAGCTGAAAAATAATGCAGGATGATTTTTACCTGAAACACTGTTGCACTGTTTTGAGTTCGGATGAACGGACAGCATCTAACAGTAATAAGAACGACCTCGGAAAGTTGCTTCCTTCATCTGTATCCGTCAGATAAGTTTGATACTGATTTAAAATTTTAGGATTTGTTGATTTCAAGAGGATCTCCATAACTTGAAATATATTATTGTATCCCAAAGAAGCACAGCAAGATAAAAGTCGGAAAATCATTTCTGGGCTTAATGAGGCCATTAGTTTGTCGGCAGCAAATTTATGAGTTGTAATTTGACGGTTGAGGTGGCCGTCGACAAAATAAACAATCACAGCATTTTTTAACGTAAAGACTGATCTAAAAACAAAATTAAAAACTGTTTCGTGAATGTAAGTGATAAGACTTAGAGGCTCGTCGTAGCCCTTTGTTGTCGCAAAAACTGTTTGCGCCAAGGAGGTAACTACTTTACTGTAAAACTTTGTACTTTTCCAGTCCTGATAGCTCTGGTTCGTAAGAGCTTGCACAAAAAATTCTGCTGTAAGGAATTCCGCAATGCTACGATGAATAAAAGCTTTCATGGTCTTGCCTTGTCCAATAGTCTTTTCCTCAATGATTCCGTAAGCGAATAGATCAGCTATGTTACTGTCATGCAGTTGAAAATACTGTGAGAATACTTCTTCTACTTCCGGAAACAGCAACTGTAACGCCTTCCATGTATGATAAATTTTTATCTGACGAACATATGAGGGCTGATGATTTATTGCAGGGGCTCCTTCCAGTTCTTTTTTTCCTTTGAAACTCATATCCGTGAAGCTTCTATACATTTCGTAAACTGATGAGATTGCTGGTAGACACATATTATTCAAGTTTGAATTTCTCTGAGGATCTGAAAATATTTTAGCATCTTCCATGGTCACCTCTGCCAGTATATAGCATTGAAGTGGAATCCCCATTATGTCTTTTTCATCTTGTTTAAGTGTCTTGTTAAGATACCCAAGGGAATATTTCGCAAATTGCAGCAACTTGGACTCACAAAAGGTATGAAACTTATTTTTCCAGTAGGTCGTTAGAAAGGTTTCTTGGCAGATTTCTGTGAATGGTTTGATGTCGTAAGCAATGACGCCAAGTGCAATTTCCAGTGTCCCTCGCATATGCGGTCTTGAAGACACTACCAATTTTATGTTACTTTTTCCTTTTACTAATGTCTGAATCCAGTCCATAGCCCACTGACAATCCTGTGATAAGATCTCGTCAAAAGCATCCAGAAAGAGAACAGCATTAATTGAACTCTGGGTAATAGCCTTTTTCAATATTTCTTGTCCGATAAATGAGCTAGTCAAATGACTGGTAAGCAGGTCCCACGCAGCCGCGAATTCATGTGGATTAACAAGTGGTCTGCATAAAGTTTTCAAAAATGTAGAAAGTTGAATGAATCCAACAATTGAGTCATCAGTTTGAACTTTTTTGGCGAGATGTGCAAGTAGTACTGACTTTCCCATCCCAGGGGTATCGCAGATGCATACTCCTGATACTGAAGAAGTTTTACATATATTAATGAGTTCTTGTTCAGAAATGAAAGGTTCCCCTTGTCGTTCATCGGCGTATCGAAGATACTGTCTAATACACGTAGAGCCCCCAGATGTTTCCATCAAAATGAAGCTCTCACAGTCTTTGTCATACTCGATCAAATGGACTGGTGCCTTGGCTTTTTTTCGAATTACTTCGAAATCTGCTTTACATTCCAAATGAATAAAACGACAATTGATTTCTCTCAACTGTTTACTAGATGTTGAGGTTAGATTTGAGCCAGCAATTTCTGTCAACTTGGCTCGATCGATACCACTTAAAACGAAAAAGTCAGTGCAGCTTTCTTTAAAAATTTTTGGGTCCACTCGGGATCTTCTGGACATACTCCTGGGAATGTAAAATGGAAGTGATGGTGGTATAGTGTCTCTTACTAGTGGTAAAGCACTCTCATTTTTCTGAGAGTTTAGGACTGCTTTCACGTAATCATCTTCCAGGAATATTTTGAATGTTTCGTCCAGCTCTCTTATATGATTATCAGCCAAAATTTCTGTAAGAGCCAGCACCTTGCCTCCTAATTTGACTTTCATATTCGGCAACCCGTAGTAAAATACTCCTTGTAGCAAAATATTCATGGCAGGAATCTGCTCACACTCCCGAAGTGCTTTCACTAAAGCAAAAAATCCGTTCCGATAAGATTGCACTACTTCATACATGCATTTACTTCTTGCAATTAGTCCTCTTTTACTTTCCTTCATAAAATTAAAAATACATTTTGTTTATTTCCGTACCATTTTAGATTATTATTTTCTCTGAATTAACTAAGCACTTACAATTTCATTCCATCCGTCTCCATCTAGGACACCTTCTGACTGTAACCGCAAAAGCAGTTGTGGGTAGACAGTTGTATTTTCTACGAGTGTGGTTAAATTTCTGCTGATAAACTCCGTTTGCCACCCTTCCATTTTTATTTTTGTAACGGCCACTGACTGATTTTAAGCAGGTTATTTTCACCGCGTACCTACAGAAATTACGCAACAATAAAACATAATAGATATGAATTTGAGTCATGCTTGTATCACATACAAACTTCACATACAAATCTGAAGTCTATTTCTCTGTTCTCACTGATTTGAGTTACAAACGGAATTTACTAAATTGTAAAATCTAATTATAAACATTTAGCAGCAAACAATCTAAACTGACTGAGAACGGCAGAATGTTTTCTGGTACGCTCCTCCTTTTGCGTGTAGCAAACTGAATCCGCTTGTGTAAGTCTGTGTTAACTGTGTAAGAAGGGCGTTTTCCAAGTTTTAAAATTAATAATGCGCAGTTTCATAACTCGTATTCAATTGGCTCTACCACCTGTGAAAATCTAGCTTTTAAAATATGTATGCTTGCTGCAAATGTTTTAAATAGATATAATATAACAATGCGCTCACCTTTATTACTCAAGAGCAATTTGGGCGAATCTGTTTAGTTTTACTCAACTGCGCGCGTAACAGCAGCCAACACGCGCTGATATCTAGAGGTAGCTTTCCCTTGAAAAATCCGACTTTCCACGGCGATATACAAAAAACAGGAAAAAATTGGTCCCAATTATCACTGCAATAAATAAAGAGTTCAGTAAATCACTTTAAGTATTCAATCAGATTTTAATAAAACATGAAGTAATATTTAAGATGCAAGTGATTGGCCCTAAAAATAAGCGAACAGAAACGGAGTTGTTGATAGTTTTTAGAATTTTTGAAATTGATACTTCCACTGATAACACAAAAAATCGCAATGTATTATTCGAAATCTAAATCTTGAGCAAATTTTAGATTCAAGGAACAAAAACAAAAATGAAAAACGCAAAAAACATGCACACATTTTAATTTACTCAGTTTCAGGGTTATATTTTTAAAATAGCAGGTACGCTTTTTGTTGATGCAAAAAACGGAAGTCATTTTTGTCATTTTGAAGATTAAAACTGGACATCTTTACTAAATATTTGTAAATTAACGATAATATTAGGAGGCAGGGGTACTTCTTCTGGGTTAATGTTTGAATCCATTTTTTGTTGGAAACTCACACAAGACAGTGCCTGCAGTGACCTATCCTCGGGGTCGCTATGGAAAAATATACATGATCGAGGATAATTGTGTAGGCGTGAGTTTTTTCAATGATTTTCAAAACAGCTCCGTAGTCAAGTGGTTACGGTGCCAAACTAACAAAGGAATGGAGACGTCTCCCTTTCCAATCCTGGAAAGAGGGGAGACTTTCCTCCCAACTGTTTTTGCTAGTATTTTCAGATGATCTTAGCAGACATCATGGTAATTTTTTTCTAAATGTATTATTATTCGACAAATATAACAGTCCCAAACTGTTTTAGAGAAATTTTGTTGGAGGTTAGCTATAAATGGTGATTATCAATGATTTTATGATAACATTTGTGACATAAAAATTATGAATTGAACCATTTCATCATTTACTAATGTTTTAATCATATTTAACATTTAAATATACAAATTATCTAGTTTATGGAAGAAACAAA
>JAANSP010003813.1:0-10856 GCA_036850745.1 Homidia socia
TTATGCCATTGAAAAAGAGAATTAAGCAAGAGCAGCTCTCTGCTTACCTTACATGCTTATTTTTTCTCAATGAAAGTTTTGAGTAAACTACCTACACAAACACACGCACACAACAATCTATACTATTTCTCTCTCAGTCAGTCAGCAGCAGCAGCAAAAAAGCCATTGTATTACAAAAAAGTTTTTTTACAGTGGTCGTGTGTGTATGAGTAGTTTTTTTTATTTCAAGTATGTACGTATGTCTGAGAATACTCACGCAACACAATAAAAAAGAAGTTGTTGGAAATGACTTTTTTAAACCATTCAAGTTAATGTGTTAGTTAAAAAAGGTGGTTTTGATTCGATACCTTAATAATAATAATAATATTTCCTTTGATACACTCAGCAAAGCAAACACATTATTTTTTGGCTTGTCTGTTTGTTTGAGCTGGAAGAGATTTTTTGCTCTTTTCCATTTTTACTGAACTGGTATTGTCATCATCTTCTTCATTATTATTATTACGATATATTTAGAGAGAGGTGTGCAGGAATGCTATTATGTTGATGAAAATCTTTAAAAAAAATATGTACGCAGCAATAATATATAGCGTGACTAAAGGTGACCATGGACAGCTAAACACCACATGGGTCTTCTCTCTTTTTCTGCCTCTTTTTACTTCTTATTTTTACTCCTTCTAGTTAGTTAAGTAGTTTCTCTGCCTTTTTCAGACGTGAACAAGTGGAACAAAAAATGTGGATGCTGGACACTGGAGAATATTATGGAGAAAAAAGTGAATAACAAGAAAGTATCGTTATGTCTTTCTAAATGTTTCTACTTTTTTCTACCTACATAACATATAACGGGAACAATATTGTGTAAAGAAGACGAAAAAATAAACTTTTTTAACGAGTTGAATAAAGAAGCGAGCATCACCATCAGAAGCAGCAGCAGCAGCCAGGCGACTAACTAAGCAGCAGAGACTACGCTATAAAGAAGCAGCGCAAAAAAAGTTTCATGTGATGCGATGAGTGCAACCGAGTAACAACTGTCGGGTATAATAATGCCATTGGAAATAATGAGCCAGGCTAATAAAGCCGTTGGACATTTCAATCCTTTTAAATTACGTCACAGTCTAATGTCCTCTAAAAGCGTCTGGACTCTGGCTCCATTTCCTACAACATTTATACAAATAAACTTGGGTAGTCAGTCAGTCACCAGCAGGATCACAACAAAACAAAAACATGGGGCACCACTCTGGACTCTCTGGCTCAACTTTTTTCTCAATGATTCTACACACGCCTGCCTTGCACACAACTTCATTTTGCCTAATGCGTTGCTATTTATATTTATAAAAAAGGGTTTTTTTCAGAAAGAGATGCCATATCTGATTTCCTTCACGCAACTTTATGTATTTAGGTATCTATTTCAGATGCTATCCTGATCTTGTTCAGGGCATTGGATCAGGAGGACGATATGGATTAAGAAGAAGAAAAAAAGGATCCCATTCACCTATAATTTTGAATGGAGGAGTAGAGTAAACAAGCCGAGGTTTCACTAGAATAAATGACTGTATAGCGTCACGACAAAAGTTTTGGATCTAAGCGGATGTTTTGGTTTTACAGTTATAAATAAAGTTGCAGATGGGTTATCTCCACCACCGCACATTTATATGTACCTAGTTCCATGGAATGATAATGGTGAAAAGGGTTGGCAGTGGGTAACGACCTATAAGTTTCATCATGATCATCATGATGCCCATTGTTGTCTCTGTGACGACCCACATAATTTTCGTCTTAAATTCGCCATTGTTTTTTGGTGACATCTGTGCAAAAGTGTGGAAAATGCTTTTTGTCTTATGCCACCCTCGTAACCCTTTCCTGGGAATAGAGAGACCAGAAGAGGTCCAGGCTACTTTAACAAGTATAGATTATCATTACTTATCATCATTCATGATGATCAACAGATTCACCTACTATTACACATAATGATACCGGTTATTTTAGATGTCGTTTTTAAACTGATTATCATCCAGCTATCGTATGTTGTGTTCATGTTCTCATACATTTCAAAACAGTGCACAGTTGACCCTTTTGCTCTCTCTGGGATTTCGGATAAGTTGTTGGAAAATATTTTTAATAGGTTAATGGGATGATCATGACTGGAACTTTTTTAGGGATTTTAAATGGATTAAAAGGCGGAAATAAAATAAATGGATGAGTATTTCTTTTTCAAAAATATAGTACACATCAGTCCATTTAAGAATATTGGATAAATACCGTGATAAAAAACAATACTACTTTCTCACGTAGTCACTTTATTTCCTCGTAACAATAATTATTCTATTTTGTCAAAAAATACCCATTTTGTAACCCAATCATGTAGAACAAATGAAAGTCTGTAAAATAAAATCAGTGGGTGAGAGAGAATCCATTTAAAAGCATTGTTGCTTGCTCAATGCTCATTGATTTTTTTTCAAAAAGGAAAACAAAATGGGAAGATTGTTGGGTGCATCGTAAAACAGATAGACAGACAGGGATATATAGTGACTTGACGAAGTGATTAGAGTAAGTGGAGGAAAGGGTGTGGAATTCCACTTTTTCACTTAAGAGAAAAGAATAGAATTTTATTATCACTACTTCTCTTTCTTCTTCTTCTTCTTCTTCTCCTACTACAACACACTATTATTATTATTATAAAAAGGGACCCCCAAATGGGAGGAAAGCTCTTTTGACAAATTAATTTATCCATTGACATTTGCATCCATTCTCTCTTTTATTTTCGTTTAAAACTCATTTTCTTTACACAAAAGCCGTTTCACATCCAAAACAGAAGACGAAGAAGAAAAAACAGCAGCAGCAGCACAAGAGCAGAGCAGTAGTGAAATAATAAAAATAATGGAATCACAGACAACTTATTCTTCTTCCAAAAAACGTACCACTTTCTTATATCTTTATTATCTTTTCTCAAGTTAACATTCATATTCTTCCAAAAAACGTACCACTTTCTTATATCTTTATTATCTTTTCTCAAGTTAACATTCCATTTTATACCCCATTATTTCTACCAATTCATTGAAATCATTATACATATTATATATACCTTGCTTCTCTCTCTATACACTACATTTTAAACACATCACCATTATAGCTTGCTTTATAACAGTCAAAGCCAACATTTTCTTATCCTACGTCCATGTCCTCAGCAGGAAGTCTCCGCGTAAGTCTTTTTTTCTTTTTTTTTATGTTATCCCAATGGTACAAGCTATACGAAAAGGAACAGAAAAAATATAATATACTAAGCACTTGCTCCTTTTTTTCTGCTAGCTCACTACCACTTACACTATAAATACATCAATATAAATGTATATCTGCCTATCTACCAAACAAAAAAGTATAAAAGGATTAAGATGAACATCTCGTTGCTACTATATACCTGATGCTCATCCCATTCACTTTTTTTATTCCAAAAGTTGTTGCTTTTGCTGCTGTTCTTGTTGTACTTTTCAAAATCCAACTTTTTTTCAAGAGAGAATCAAAACAATATACGTGTAGCAGAGATACAAGTTTGATGGTGTGTAATGTTATGTAACTTTTCCATTTTTCTTTGTCTAAAAACCACATAAACATTTTTTGTCTTCTCTCTCCGTGTGATATATGCATACACTACTATTAGAATACTTTGTTATCTTGTTGTGTCTAGTAAGCGTGTAACAACTACTACAAGCAACCAACTTTTTGAAAAGAAAATATTAAATAAGTGTATTGTTCAAAGTTGTTGATCCCTTTGAGAGATTCCGTCCTTTCTACTTTGTCTTGGTATGTTGAGCAGCAGCAGCAGTGAAATCACATGCTGTTTTACAATATGTATTTTTGGACATTATCTATTCTTGTGGCCACAAAGGGTGCCTACTGCCCATGTCTGCCTTGGCACTTGTGTTTTCTTCTTGGTATTATCCGCTGCTGCTTCCACTGATTATTACAGATTATCTTGCATAAAGAAAAAGGAACATGATGAACTTCTCCAGTGAAATATTGACCTTTTCCCCTCCCGTGTAAATTTTTCTGGATGAAAATGGTTTTATGAAAGAGATGAGTTGTGTAGTAGTAGTACAAGATGTTCAGGTAATTTACTCCACTTGCAACCGAATAATAACATAGTTGATGATGATCAAGAGGAATGAGTATTATTACTAGTGACGTGACATGGGTTAGTACATAAATAACTTCGCTGTTTGCTTCTTTTTTTTGTAGGTAGGCACTTTATTATTGTGAAAAGGTTAGAGTATCTCAAATAAGGAAGAAAAAAAGATAAACTTTTCTGATATGATTTTCGTCATCTTTACACTCTTTTACAGAAATGGAGAGAAGAGCAGGTGAGTTGGAAAGGATACTCTCTGTTTTTATTATGCGCTTATGCCCTCACCTCATCATCATCACCATCACCTTCCAGNTTATGCGCTTATGCCCTCACCTCATCATCATCATCACCATCACCTTCCAGCCTACTACATTTTTTTACTGTTTTTATGATGCACGAATAAAAGCGTAAAGTGAAATATGGAGGAGAACAGGTTTATTTTCTGGTATTTTTACTACGACAGGCACGACTGTAATAATAATAATAATGTAATAAAGAGTTTGTGCAAGTGTGTGTGAGTGAAGAGGAGGTGGAGGAGGATGAGTGTATATGTGGTACACGTGTTTTCTCACCTTTTAAACAGGCTTGTACAAGGCTCATAAAACTCATTCATGATGGC
The DNA here is from genome assembly GCA_036850745.1 of Homidia socia. NCBI lineage: Eukaryota > Metazoa > Arthropoda > Collembola > Entomobryomorpha > Entomobryidae > Homidia > Homidia socia. Next base: position 4,737 of record JAANSP010003813.1, read on the forward strand.
AAAAGAGCTTCAAGTCCTCAAAAAAGTGGGATGCTTTTATGTACAAGGCTCATAAAACTCATTCATGATAGCAAAAGAGCTTCAAGTCCTCAAAAAAGTGGGATGCTTTTAGAGAGAGAGAGACGTGGAAGCAGCAAAAAGAGAGCTCTGCTGGATAGAGAAATTGATGGGAGGAAAGAGAGAACGCATATTATTAAATAGCTAAACTCTTGCAAAGTTGATATAATATTGAGTTAAGCTCAACAAGATATCATTCCAGAGACCGATCATAACGTTATTTTTCGTGTAAAGCAGCTCTCTCTCGCTTACTCTCTTTTATGCTCTCTTATAAGCTAAATAACAAGCCAACTTTATTCATGCTCAACTGAGCAAATGAATTCTCAATATTAGAGCAGGAGCAGAGAGCACACACTTTGCTAAAAATGCTCTAGATTCTCTTTAGATACCTGGATATTTATTTATCCATCCACCCACCCACCACGCCACAACATCACACCACCACCGTTTCCTTTGACAATCCAGGGAAAACCCGACTTTGTGAAAAAATGCGTCAGACGAAAATGTTTAAAAAATATTCAATTTTTTGTCGTCATGTCCCACTTTTTTCGTAAACATCGAATAACAAGGCATAATAATAGCATGTTGATGATGATGATCTTGATCTATCCAGTTTTTTCTTTCAATATTTTCATACGCTAAAATGGAGACTCTTTTTCCCAAACATGGACGCAAAAAATAATCAAAGGGACGAAAGAGCGAGCGCACACAAGACGAAAAATCAATTTATTAGAAAATCGATGTACTCTATCTTTTTTATAGTCGCGTATCCACATGAAAAGGTTTTGTTTTCAATTTTTTTGGCTCGTTCAACCAACCAAAGAGTAAAAAAGGCTTGAATGCCTGTCTCCTTTTTTCTTCTTGATGGAAAAATTCTTTTAATAAAAAATTTGGACGGGGAACAGTGGAAAAAAGTATTATTGACATGTATTATATTACAGGCTCAAACTTTTCTTGCACAGCCATCCATCTAGAATTCGTATCTATATAATTTATCTATCTTCCACCAAGACACGCAGCAGAGAAGGAGGAGAAGGATGATGTCCATTCAGCCATCTATGTAGTCTCATAGAAGAAAAAAAACTACATATATATATTTTCAATAATAATAATATATGATATGAATGATCGACTGACTTGCTCCAGTCTCCAGTCCACTTCTTTAGAAGAAGAGAGAAAAAACTATTTACCAAACGAAATGCATTTTTCCCTTCAATATATTTGGGCCCAGCAATTTTTTATCCTTTAAAAATACCACACCACGAGAGCTCAACTGTGTTTCTTTAAAAGGGACCCAGGATCAGCAGCATGAGCAGCAAGATCGATTATAGAGCGTTTCTCGTCTTTAGACGGAAAGAAGGAAAATACATAAAAGAGGCCAAACCTAGAATTTTCTTTTATAAATAATTTCTCACGATCACAAGAAAATAATAAGGTTGCAGTAGTAGCATAGCGGCCATGTGGCTATACGCTACACCAAAGAATAAAAAAACTGTACATTCCAATCAGTCAGTGAAGATATAACAGATCAATGATCTATAATAATGTATAGTTTTTTTCTACATGCACTGCCACCATCAAGAAAAAAATATTTCACTCTTTTTTGGGCAAGTGAAATCAATAAGAGGGAGAGAGAGAGAGTTAGAGGTTCATTCACAAGAACAGGACGATGCACGGTCGATGGATATATGCACATGAAAGTTTTATAGAATAGTGCAAGCAATGAACACAGTAATATTTATCGTGCAGGCAGGCTGGTTCGGTGGTGGGAGTGAGCCCTCCAAGTATTTTTCTGCTTTAATAGGCCCATTGAATAAAAATGCCATATATAATAATAATAGAGAAGAGAGTATGTAATAATAACAAAAATGATGATAGTAATAACAGTGCACTCCACTAGCACCACCGTCACTTTGTACTATTGCTACTCCTGCTGCTGCTGCTGCACAAACAAGTGAAGTGAGTAAATATGTGAGAAGAATGGTCACTACCACACCATTATTGACCATGGAACCGAAAGAGAGAAGAAAAAGGCAGCAGGGAGCAGCAGCAGCAGCAATACGAGAAGAAATATGAAAAGCATGGATGCGCGATTCCGGAAGATATTCAACTTCTCTCAGGGTTTTCTCTATATTGTGTGGCCGTCGTCCTTTCTTTTCCTTCTGTCGTTCAGTCAAGCTAAACTAGCCAACCATCACATACACACAGAGACATATACAGTCACGTTGTGTGGACGAGAGAAAGAGAAAGAAAAGAGCCCTTAAAAATCTCGTCTGATCCTTCCTCTTGCCTTGACTATCTACGTGTTCACTTGATAATATTCCGGGGAGAATTCATAAATTCGTCCTTTTCCTGCAAAGTCACGCTGTGTGGACGAGGAAAAGAGAAAGAAAAGAGCCCTTAAAAATCTCGTCTGATCCTTCCTCTTGCCTAGACTATCTACGTGTTCACTTGATAATATTCCGGGGAGAATTCATAAATTCGTCCTTTTCCTGCACCAACATTGCTCTCGGTGCAGCAGAGAGTGACTATATGCCTATCTTCCTTTCATTTTCATCTCTAGATTTTCACATGCCATTTTCCACCACCACTACCACTGACCGTCTCACCATTTCTTTTCTTTTTACTCTGACTCTCGCTTCACCACATAAACATTCCATATAATAATATGTAGGTATGCATCATGCATCATGAAAGAATGAGCTTTCCTCTCGTATCATGTGCTGTTTCTCCATATTACTATTATTATATTATTGCTTTCCACTTTCTGCGTTTTGGTTTCATCCGTCGTCTTGCATACATGTATTATTTTTCTTGTACATGCTGCTGCTTGCTGCACAATGCTGGAAACCAATATAATATTTTGTGTCATTTCTGCTCCTTTTTCTTCATAAAAAATATATATGTGCTTTTATTATTATTTCTTGTCTTGTTTGAGCCTTCTTTCCTTCTTGACTATCTGCTCCTTCTTCTTCATAAAAAATACATATATGCTTTTATTATTATTTCTTGTCTTGTTTGAGCCTTCTTTCCTTCTTGACTGACTGCGCGCGTATACACTCCATCCAACAGAGAGGAGGAAGGAGCCAAAAGAAGCAGCTCAAAAATAAAACGCAAGAGGAGAAGGATGGAGAGCCATCCCAAACTAATAAATTACTATTTTTCTAGATTCTAGTAGTTTGTCCGTCTACTTATCCCCCCTTCTATAGCGAGTTGGGTAAACTAACTGAAAAAAATACAATTTTCTGTCCAGGAGCCCAGGGCAATGTCGCTTCCACTACTGTTGATACTACTACTACTGCTAGGACTACTAACAACACTACGGGTGAAACCATTATTCTTTTGCAGTTGGCGGAAAATATGTGTATTTGGGTGTGTAGGAGGAATTACAAAACTACATACTTGACGTCCATTGAATTAACTTTCTTTTTCTTACAGTGATATGGCCATCATCCTTACTCAGACCTGGAAACACAAACACTACAAGGAGTATTATGAACCTATCGTCAAAGGTTCCAACTTACGTTGTTAAAAATAGTGTTAGCTGTTGAGTTCCTTCATTTCTTACATTTATTCAACCTTATAGGTACTGCGTCAGTAGCAGTATAAAAAAGTACGTCTAATCGTAATAAACCAACCTCTATAGTGTTAGTCGAACTTACGTTGTTAAAACTAGTATTGGCTGTTGAATTCCATCATTTTTTATACATTTTTAAACCTTATAGGTACTGCGTCTGTAGCAGTATAAAAAGTACGTCTAATCGTAATGGTAGTAATGGTACTTGCTTTTGATGTGTGATGCTACATTTGAAATGATAGGTTTAAAATATAAAAAATACATTCAACATGATCATGTGTTCATGTATAAAAAACTCTACCCGTTCTAGTTTTTTTTTGAAAGGAATAGAGGAGCGAGCAGTGAGCCCTGCAAAAAACAAGTGAAGCAAGTAGCATACCAGAACTTGAAGAGCCAAGTCAGTGAAGAGGATGAGCAATTTAAAGTATCATCTTTGAATTGAATGATCATCGCATTAACCCGTTGCAAAGTAGCTATACAAGCGAAAAAGACGTATACACGCCAGTTGAGTTGGACTTGCCGTTGTACCAAGAAAGAAGAAAAAAATCCTTTTTACTGACTTTTACTTTTTTCAAAAGAGGTATGTTTTTTCGTCTGCACAATTTTTCACCAGTCTGCTGTCCTGTCTGCTGTGTATAGGTATGTATTTTTTATAGCTATATGCTTAGACTCAGTGTAAAATATGTGCTACTTCTTCGTGGAAAGAAACATAACAAGTCGGAACGCAGCCAAACCAAGTAAAAGATCTTGTGCTTTTGGATATGCTACAAAGTGGCCAAAAAAGTAACATTTTATTATACACTCAGACAGATCAAATGTTTACGAATTGAAACACTTTATATATTTGAAGCCAGACACACGCCACTTTTAGAAAAAAATAAGTTGGGTTTAAGTATATATATTTTACACATCTTTTTCAAACTAGTTAAGTGAATACCACCACCATCACTATAATTATTATTATTTTGGTCTAAAATACATGTACATACATGATATACTTAGCAGCATCAGCAGTAGTAGAGGTGGTGGGGAAAGAAAAGGAGTGGAAGAAGAAGGGATAATGGATGGGATGGGATAGATGAGAACCATGAAATTAAAAAGGAAGTTCCAATTCCAAGATTACCAACTTATTTGAGCAGCTTCCGATGCATCTTCTCCTTCTTTCTTTTTCTCTTCATGCTACTCTACCATTTTGCTTGTGTGTGTAAAGTAGTCGTAGTACTTCTTTTACCACTTCTCACTCTCTCCCTCTTTCAATGTTTGTTCTTCTTCTTCGTGTTCTTTGCTGCTGCTGCTGCTGATGTGCATCTGGTCTACTAAATACGACTTTGACATGAAATGGTCACGCTGTCTCTACTCTTCATTGCGGATTACGCCCTACCTATTAGCAGCAGCCCAGCTCATTTTGAGCGAAAGAAGAGTAGCAGAAAAAGAAGGTATGTATGTATGCATTTCTATATAAAAGGGGAAAAGGGAGGAAAAGTGGTAGTGATATATTTTCTTCTTGTTCTTCTTCCATTTGGATAGCAGGGAAGTAAAGCACATAAACTTTTTTTGGAGATTGGTATCTCTTCCTTCTTCTCTATTTGCCTGTCCATATTATTCCGCTACTAGCATCACTATCGCATCACCATTAGTTTTGCAAGGCATTAAGACAGTAAAACTAGTGTTATCCTTGTGATCTTTCTGTGTGTGTTTGCCTTGGCATGGGAGAGAGAGCGGATTTTCTCGTGCTTTTCCAACAATCTTTCCATTTGTCTAGCAATGAGAATTCTTTGCATTCCAAGAACCCATTCAATGAGATGACGAGTAGAGAGAAGGGAGCTTAAAGGATGCATTCATTTGTTTTTCCGTTCAACGCTGATAGCAAATTGCGTGTAAGCACAAGCACTGCTTGTGCGGGAGCAAGTAATTTCAACATGCAATGAATGAACCTCCACGAGAAAAAATATATATAAAAAGAAAAGTAAAGTAGGCATATAAATGCCTTGCTTCTTCGTGCACACAACAAAACTCACTCGATTGCATTTCATTTAAAAAAGATCTCGTTCGCTTTTTTATTATATATTTTTATCCTTCCTCCTTGTTATTATTGTTGCTTGTTCCTATATATTCTTGATTGAAACCAGTTGAACTTGAGTCTTGAGATTGAATGTATTTAATTAGTTTTCTTGAGTCGATCGAGAAACAAGAAGGAAAAAACTATGTGCATAAATAGAGAATTAGGCTGATGCTAAAAATGTTTCTATATCAGAAGCAATTAGTTGCTACTTTCGGTTCAATAGGCTGTATATAAACCTTTAATTTTTTTTCTTTTTTCTTATACTTGTTATTATTTTCACCAGACTATAGTACGGCAGCAGCACTTGAGAAATTATATTCGTGGAAAAAGTTTTTATTTTATTTCTTCCACTGCCCATGGCCAATTTTCTCCAAAAAATAGGAATCGAAAATATTAATATAGTAAAAAAGAAGAAGATGGGAGA
>JAANSP010003814.1:0-10853 GCA_036850745.1 Homidia socia
GGAGTAAAAGCAGAATAAAAAGTTGTTGTTGTTGTTGTGGAGTTGAGGTGTACAAGTTTTCTCCATGCCATGTCCACAACGTCTCCAGCAGTTGCATAAGAGTAGTGTGCTGGTAGTAAAATGTAGTAGTAAAAACGGCTGGATTCACTCCAGACAGTTGAGAGCAGAGAGCCAGAATTTTTTTGGTGGGGAATGCTGCTGCTTCTAGGAACAACCCTGGGAATAATATTTAAGGTTGAAAAAAAAACTTTTGCAGACTTTACTTGGTACAGTACATGATGTAGGTACCTTTTAACATTACTTTCTTGTGGTTAGATAATATGTGCATAGTAGACAGTAGGTATTTTTCAAGGCTATATTTTTGATATTGGCAGTGAAAGAAGAAAAAAGCACGACTGTTTGTTCTCGGAAATGAAAAAAAGTTTAACTTCAAGTAAGCTTGATGATGATGATCGGAACTGAGATTTTTAATAAAAACCAAGAATGCTTGTTTTTAATACGCTCTCTACTTGATTAAATGAATTTTTGAAAGTTTTCATTTTTTTCTTCGATTTTGGGGATTTATGGTGGGCTTGCGAAAATTATTTCAAGCCATCGAAAAACTGAATACCTATTTTCATCTTGGCCGTATAGCCCGTATATCAATTACTGATAACCTGCTACAACTTCAATATTTCTATATGAGTAACAATCACTCAATACACGTATGTATCTTTTTAGTACCTCGATATGTCGATCAAGCCAAACAATGGCAGCACGACAAGTGCTGCCGCCGCTGAGGATGATGATGATGATGGAAATGATATCCTGTATTGTTTGCCGTACCATTACCTATTTTTATTACCACTCACTTCACATTGCTTAAAAACACATCGTTTTGCGACGACCTTTTTTCATGCCCAAGTTTAAAAACGTGTAGCTATCCATGTACCTATCCATACTCTTGTTGGTTGGTACAAGGATGCATGCAAGGTTCATTGTTTAATTTAAGCCCTGCAAAGCTGAAGAAGAAACTCTGACTTTGAGCGTTTATCATAAAATGGTAGACGTTACCTTACTTTACAAGATTGAGCTGGTGCCCTGCTCCCGCTGAGACTGCCTTCTTTAAAATGCAAATGAGGGTGTCGATCGATAGATCGTAAAAACTGAAAGCTGCCGAGAAGGGGATGATGATGATAAGCCATGTAAACCTCTAAGAAATAATATGCACTCGCAATAACACACGCTTTGTTTAGCCAGCTCTGCTTTTTTCTAATTTAATGCGCCATATGAACTTGAACTCGTAGAGATAGGCATTCATATAGGAAGAATGTACTGCTATCTGTCCAATATTTCATACGTCTAATAGGTTTATGTGACGTAACATTTACCACCATCATGAGAACATTTCTCATGGCGTGGCATAAATAAAAAAAGCCCTCTCTCTAAAAACTTGTTATTCAACAAGTCTGTTGTTGGATACAAAGTGCAATAATGAATAGGTATGGCATCCGCTTGTTTTTTTAGATGAATACAAAAATAAATAAATATTTTAAAAAACGCTCCTCCAAAAGTCGAAATAAAATGAGTGTCTCTGCTAATTGGAGTAATTACTTGATAGAACACTTGACTAAAGCGTTCTATCACAATAAAAAAATCCAGTTAAAAATTCTGTAAACTTCACACAGCCAACTCGAAAGTTTGAAATTTCTTGTGTGTGCCCTACAAACAAAAAATGTAGAGATGTGATTGCTGTTCGACTCTGTGTGAACTTGGTGTGATAACATCTCTAAAAATATATGCCTCTGCCTTCTTCTTTAAAATAAGTTCTTTTCTGCCTGCGTGGCGATAAAAGTTGAGGTTTCTTTCTTGAGAAACTTCCTTTTGCTTCTCCAACAACCCAACCAACCGATCGCTTATTTTCTCTTCTTGTCTCGTCGTCAGCAGCACAGAGGCAATAATACCCATTTTATTTGTGACCATTTTCATGGGTGGCCTTTTGAACAGAAACATCACCAGCATTCATACAAAACAACATCACATCATCATCACTGAGAAAAGATATTAGATTGCGATAGGACAGCAGCAGCAAGTGTTACAACAAACACACTCCCTCCCTCCCCATTCACCGAGATTACAATGGAAAACACACATGAAAGAAAAAAATTCTGTGGGCAATAAAAAGGACCCTACCCTTTAAAAATGTGTAAAGGTACCTATACATGGCCATGTCCAGAAAGTCTAACAAGAGACCAGAAACTAAACTTCAAAGGAATTCATTATTTTCATGGAACTTTTCAGTTTAGAGATCAATTCCATTTTCCCCCTTTGTGCTGCCCTATAACACGGCGTGTAATAACAATAATAATGCATTGTTTTTCAAAAAATGTTGGCGTTTCCCCTCTCTAAAGAGAATGGCTCAGCATGGGACTGCGTATAACACCAGTTCAATAATATTGCCTTGTTTACAATGTTGGCTGTGTAGAGAAACTTTGACTTGTTTGCTGGTGCTGACCCCCATTCTNGCGTGTAATAACAATAATAATGCATTGTTTTTCAAAAAATGTTGGCGTTTCCCCTCTCTAAAGAGAATGGCTCAGCATGGGACTGCGTATAACACTAGTTCAATAATATTGCCTTGTTTACAATGTTGGCTTTGTAGAGAAACTTTGACTTGTTTGCTGGTGCTGACCCCCATTCTCCTCATCTGCTCTGCTCTTTTTCATTATTACACTTGTGTGTGATGATGCCAATTGTCTTTTTTCTAATTTTTGTCAAAATATTCAAATTGGAATGTAGAGAAACTTTGACTTGTTTGCTGGTGCTGACCCCCATTCTTCGTTGCTGTTTTTCATCATCATTATTACACTTGTGTGTGATGATGCCAATTGTCTTTTTTCTAATTTTTGTCAAAATATTCAAATTGGATTGGTTTTGTTTGAGCTTTGACTTGTTGCTACACGACCAGAAAATATTAGCAAGTGCCAAAAAATGTACAGTTATTTGTTATTATCATTGCTGTTGTTTGTGTTTCAATGCATGAATATGAATTTCTTTGACACGAACAAGCGAACAAGTTCATGTTTTGTGCCTAAGAGCAGCGAAATGGTCAATGGGTCAATAAATAATAAGTTGTTGTCAATGTAAATGCGCACATTTTCATTTGCGTGATTTGCTCTGGGCATTGTCCATTGTCCAGCTTTTCAAATAACTTATTTCTTTCTTTTTGCCACCACCACCACCACCTCACCGCACTGACCCCCTCTCTCCTTCATGACATGACAGATGACGACCTAGTAACGGTAGTTCAAAATGTACCTAAATGGCCAGCACGTGCTTCTACTTTTTTCTCCGATGACGACGATCATTATCGATCACGCAACGCGAAAACGACGGCAACACTTGAGAGTTTTTTATGTGAAAAGGACCGAAACTATTGTAATGGGACGTGTGTGTGTTTTGTTGTTATGCTGAACTAGATTTTATTTTCTACGTGCTACTTGCTGTTGTACAGAAAATAAAAAATTGATTTGAGGGAACATGTCGTCAGTTTGCTTTGATTGTGTACAGCACAACATTATGTCAACAATATCGTGGGAAATGGTTATCGTTATTGTTATGATGATGTCTGTCTGCTTCCGTTGCTGTTGCTGGAGGAAAATGCTAAAAAATACAAAACATTGTTGTCTTATCAGCAAATGCTGCTGATATCACTAGTTTCCGATAATAATGATGATGAGATGTACAGAGAGACATGCTCGCGAATGTCATCATAAATTATGCGAGCTCTTTTGCTATTTCCTTTTTTCGAAAGCAAGACAAGCTAACATTGAACTCAACTGTTGGGTATTGTTTCTTCTCTGTCATTTCCAACTTTGCAAATCTGTATAGATTTTTTGGACAAGAAACTTTCTAAAATATACGCAGTTGACAGTTTGATTGAGTGAAAAAGCGAGAAAAAATTGGTAGTTTCCCAAAAAAAAGTAGGCATATCCTGAATCATAATTCAGTCAGATATGCTGATAACATACATGGATTTTGTCATTAGCCACGGCACACACAATTTACCCATCACCCATACCTTCTCATTATTAGTGCTAGTTTCTCCAAATATTTTGGCGAAAAAGAAGCTTTTTTAACGCGATGATAAAATATTTCATGCTGATTTAACACGCTTAATATCTGATAAAAAATGGCAAGTTTTACATAAATTTGTTTGAATTCATTGAAGGGGAAAGTTTTCTCTTGAAATTTATCACGGCCGAAAAAATCATCTTGTCTTTTTATTATGCCAACACGGCAATTACCATACAATTTACAGTGACAAGATAAGTGTCTGCATTAATTTTTAGCACTCTTCTGGATTGCATCAAATATAAAATCAAGTCTCAAGCTAAAAAGTTAATTTTATTTAAAAATGATGACATATGGTTACGTGTTGTGAGTGTGCACTTGTGTAAGAAAATGTACTAATTAATGGTTCGACTAGCATAGAGAATTATCAAGTGTTCGCTGTTCCTTTTTTCATTACACGCCCATAATGCACTTTACACAAGAATAAATGATAGGAGGACAGAGAACGACACACGGTTCTTTTGATTATCATCATCATCAGCAGCAGCAGACAGAACGACGACGACACCCTCTATATCCTTCCTTTCATTTTGGCGTGATTGTTTCCTCTATCAAAATCCATTCATGTTTTTTGCACTCAGCAGCAGCAGCAGCAGAGAGGAAAACAGTTAGTTTTATTTGTAGTAGTCAGCCATCATCGTCGTCATATCAAATGGTTATATAGTAGATATTTTCTGCTGCTGCTGCTGTTCAAATTGCAATTGTGCACGCCGCAAAAAGGCAGTGCAACAGCAGCCTACAACAACAATGCCCACTGACAATCAAAAATGAGCTTTTGAAAACTGCAAGGATATCACAAGGTGTACGTAGGATTACTGCGATGTACTGCTACAAATAATAAGGTTTCAATTGACGTTTAAAAAAATACGATACCACTCTCTTGAGCAGGTTGAATAAATGTCTCAAGATATATTTTTTCTTTGAAAATGGTTTGCCTATGCAGCGTAGCAACATTATATTTTTTTCTACTTTGCTTCGCATGGGTCATTGTCATCGTCGTCATGTGATAATGTAGGTAGGTAGATAGGCAAATTGTGAATCATGTTGCGAAATTGTAACGTATTATATATTTTTAGCAATTGTCCCTTGGAGACAAAATAACTGATCAGTGATCAGCATTTTATTTAGAGGACGGCAAATAATGGCACGTCTGCTGCTGGAAGAAAATTGCCCATACAAATTTCGGGCAGAACAAAAAGGTAGAACATTTTCTGAATCACATGCAAAAATGCAAATTCTCTTTTGAAGATGAGCAAAGGAAAGTGTTTTGTCTTGTTCAGAGCAAAACGTAGCGAAAATTCTCAAACTGCTTGCCTTTAATATTTTATTTTATGTCTGCCTATAAAACCCATCTGCTTTCCAACACATAGCTGTGTTGTTGTGTAGCCGTGTCCTGTGTGCCCGAGGCTTTATTTCGTTTCTTCTTCGACCAGCATCAGCAACAGCAGAAAAAAGATTATTGGTATTGCCACAGCTCCAACAACAACACTGATCATCCATTTACTGCTTCTAGTACAAACAGCTTTAAACTGACGACGATGATGAAGCTACATATTATTGAGCATACATGATTTTTTAGCCTTTTTAGCCATCATCATCATCAGCATGGCCAAACAATGTGTAAAGTGCATTTATTATTGTAAAAGGCCTGAGCTGAACGGCAATAATTGTTGAGAAACTCGACTCACTACTTTACCTTGGCCATTTTGCTTGTGTACTGCTGATAAGATGATGATGATGATGGTGTCACCACCACCACCATACTCATCAAATCAAAGTTGGAGTCTCATCTCATCTTGTTTAAACCTGCTGCTACTTTACATTGTTGCGATTACGTGTAGTCGGCAAGTAGCAGCTCAGCGTCAGCAGGTGAACCTTTGAACAATGTGCAGCAGAGAATCAGAGAGAATCTTCGCGGACTCTCATATCGATTCTTCCACAGCAGCAGATTGTAACAATAAAGTCATTTTTTGTTTCAGTTGCTCTCGCTTCTGCTGCTGCAAGAGCCTCGCTCAACAAAACCAAAAGAAAATACGTCTCCCCATTGCAATTGAAAATGGCAAAGATTTTTTTTTTGAATTTTCATTTATTTGGCCTGGCCATTATAATAATCGTCATCATGATAATTATAATAGCAAGTAATGCATTTTGCGTCTAGCTCCAAAAATGCTGCTCTGGCTCATTATTAATAAGGAGCGTATAAAAATGTAAAAAAGCTGCTGGCTATTACCATTTTTAATTTTTCTCTCTGGGCTCACTCCTAAGGAGCGTATAAAAATGTAAAAAAAAGCTGCTGGCTATTACCATTTTTAATTTTTCTCTCTGGGCTCACTCCTACCATTTTATTTGCAATGCATTTTTTAGGAATTTTAAGAATACCAGCAGCATTCTTTTTTTCTACAGAAAAAAAATGAGTACATTGGCTTAATGCACCTTGGCTAGAAAAGTACACAAGCACAACAATGTAAATATAATGAATGAGAAAAAAAATAGTCTGCGGGCTATTGTGAGGCCAATTGCAATGGCAATAATAACAATCATTTCTTTCTGGTGCTGATGCGAGCAACTTGTTCGTTAGCAAATTTTAAAGAGGTCCTTTCCTAAACGCTGTACAAAAACGTAATAAAAATGTTCATTTTCCCTCGTAGTTTTAAAAAAAGTAATGAAGCTCGCCGTCTTCGTCGTCGTTGTCGACCGGTGCACAATTATTATTTTGTTACTTTTTTTCTACAAAACTTTGTTTGCCGAGATTTTTTTTCGTATCCCCGCAAAATAAAAGTGCATTATTACAACAAAGTAGTGCCAAAGGCAAAAGGCTTGAAAAAAAATTGAATGAAAAGTATCATAGCATGGCTCATTTTTTTTAGATGAAAGATAACAAAAATTCCAAGAAAAAATAAATAAGCCTGCGTGTTAAAACACCAGCTAATTATTTACAAACAAGGTAAATAAACTCGATGATAACATAAAACGGCTTGTCAGCAGCGTTGATGATAATAATAATGGCGTTAGTTTTATGGTCCGATACGCTGCTCTTGGCTAAGCGTTGATAATAATAATGGCGTTAGTTTTATGGTCCGATACGCTGCTCTTGGCTACACTAATTAAGTTTGAAACTAGTTAAATAATAAACAACTGTTTGCTTAGCACTTTTTTATTTTTTATTGCTATCCTCGTAATCATTTGTTTGTATTTTTGCATTTTATTTGTTTATTATTGCATGCGTCTGTCTACAGTGTAATAGGTAATGATAACGCACCACCACCACCTAATTATAATGATAACCGTGCAAAAGGGAATGCCTTTCAACTTACCTTTTTTTCATAATGACATTCTCAATTTGTGCAGAAACGTATAATATTTTTTTGAAGAAAAATTTATATTTTTTTATTCGACCAGCTGAAAATTATTATTTTGTACATGTTCATTACTACAAAGTTGTTGATTAATCACAGTTTTTTTTATATGTGTAGCTCAATATATATGCGTTTTCATTTCCTATATATTCACAATCAGTGTGTACCTGATACAACTCGTTTGGATGAGTGCTTCATCGTATGTACATGTTCATTACTACAAAGTTGTTGATTAATCACAGTTTTTTTTATATGTGTAGCTCAATATATATGCGTTTTCATTTCCTATATATTAATTCAGAAAAATATGCAGTGTGTACCTGATACAACTCGTTTGGATGAGTGCTTCATCGTCAATTGTGTTTGGTCATCCATGCGTTGCAGTGGTGGTATGGTGGCAGATAGGGATTGAATTTTTTTTATTTTACGTCTATTCATTGTTTCGAGTAGACAAGTGCATACAAAAATTTTGTGCATGTGCATTGCATTTCATTGAGAAAAAAATTGGGCTTTTCACTTGGATTATTATTGTAATTTTTGCTGGTGGTATGGTGGTAGAATGAGAGGAGAGAAGAGGTGCATGATCTTGCAAATTTTCAAGACGTACCCAACCAACCAACCAAGCCATGCATGGCAGTGATGAAGCTGCTGCCATAGCGGAGGAGATTCATTTTTGGTGTTGGATAAATATGGTGAAATCCGGCAGTTAATAGTAATGAGACGGTTGTCATTCTTATTTTGCCTGTGATAAGCACACTCATCATCATCATGGTCATAATGATAACGCGTAGGCTTCACTCGGCTTATATATGTACATTTTTGGCAGTGCCGAGAAAAAAAGTTGACACGACAAAAATGGCATGATGGGCTATCTTACTCACCTGAAGCTATTTATTTTCAGCCTTTTGATTGATGATGGATCACCGTTCTTTCCACCAAAAATGTATAAAACTTAAACCGATCTCACCACCGTCATCACCACCGCTGCTGCCTTAAAGAATGACACGGGCTAAAATGTAATACTTTTTTAAAGGAAAGGGTGCCAATGCCAAAATAGTTTTTTTGCCACTATTTTCTCAGCAATTTGCGAAAATTACACATGTGTAAAGTCAAATCGTGAATCAATTTTGTTGTTCGTTCCACATAGAAATGCAGCAGCAACAACAGCAGCACATAATAATAATGTCCCATTGTTGTGCCTAATCATCTTATCCATCTCAACAACTGACCGCTACTTTACTAGTTGACGTTGTTGATAATGACGACGATGGGGTCAGCAAAATATTTTTTTTTCTTCATCGTCATCAGCAATCTCTAGATTATTCGCATGGCGTGTGTAGGACACGTTCGTTTGCTGGCAATAATCATGTTTTAGAACGTACGCCGGCAAGCTCTCGTGTTGTAATCGTGATGACAGTATTTAACTAGCAGACATAAAACTGATTTTTTTTTTAAGAAAAAAAGAGATCCTTTCTAGAAGCCAGACATAATACTGACCTTTATTCCTCTTGTTTCATTCATTGCTTGAATGAAAATTGAAAAAGTATTGAATCACTGCCACACTTACCATCATCACCACCAAATCTACTTTTTTTCAATTTTTAATCAAAAGTAGGCTATAATAATAAGTGCAAAGAGAAAAAAACTAAAATAAAGCCAGACATAATACTGACCTTTATTCCTCTTGTTTCATTCATTGCTTGAATAAAAATTGAAAAAATGTATTGAATCACTGCCACACTTGCTATCATCACCACCACCAAATCTACTTTTTTTCAATTTTTAATCAAAAGTAGGCTATAATAATAAGTGCAAAGAGAAAAAAACTAAAATATTCCCCAAGAAAATATAGCAGCAGCAGTAACACAATGACAGGTTTTTCATTAGATCATCATATCATTATTATATGATACTCGGCGTAAGTTAAATAACGGCTTATCAGATTCTTATTGTTTCATTTTTTTCAATAGTGAGATCATAAAAAATAAAATGTGGGTTAGTGTATTTTTTAATAAAAATAAAAATAATATCGCGTCATCATCGTCATTATATTTTTGGTGCAAATGATTGAGTAATATTTTTAATATTCAAACAAATGGTACATCTTTTTGTATGCCACTCTTATGCTAATCGTAATCAATAAACATTTTGTTTTTAAATCTCAACTCGGTCGGGAGTTTTAAAAAACCCATCCACTCATTCATTCACTTTTTTGTGCGCATGTTTTAGGTCGAGACAAGGACACTGAAAAAAAGAAGTCTTTTCTTAAATAATAATTTGCATAATAATAAACTATTTTTTGTACTACAAGTAAACTTATTGATTCTCTACACTTGGTGATGATAATAATTTCCTTTCAAGCCGTGTTCCTTCTTTTTTTACCTGCATGTCCACCACCACCTATTATGCATCATTATTTTATTTTATTGATTGAATTGAAACTTGACAAGAGCAGCGAAGCAAGTTTGGATAATATGAAACATGCAATCAAAATCGAAATTAGCCGTGCAATTTCGTTTTTGCATAACAACAAAAACACGCAAGTCTCTTCTATGCTGCTAGTCACTCTCCCTGTTTTATTAAAACTGTGAGACTGGCTTCTCTACGTTTTTTAAATAAATAAAAAACTTTCAGAGGAGAACTCTCTTGATGGGATATTCAGATTGAGTTCAGTATAATCAGAAAAATAGAAGAAAAAAAATGATTGAATGAATGGATAGCAGACGGACATTATTTTGATTAGTCAAGTCTACGCTGCTATTTCATCATATCGTCATTATAATCAGTAGCAGCAGTATTATGTTTCTTTGATGATGATATTATTTAATAATGTGATGATGATGATGATGAGCTACCTACATAGAAAGGAAAGCAGAGCACAGGCAGCATAATTATATGGATTTCTGCATAGGTATGAATTTTAAAACTCTCATCGACAAAATTATTGCGTCTGCTTCATAGTCATCATGTTAGGTTTACTTTAAATGAACTTTGTGATATTTCTGATAGTCCATGTATGTAGATACTTTGCTATCTGATTTGAATATATTTTTATTACGCATTAATTTTGATCTAGCGTATCATTATTTAAAAGTAGACGACAAGAAAATTTTGGATGTCAAACATTGTTTTTGATATTAAGATAAGCTATCTACCCAATTACCTTTTAAATTGAGCAATCGTGAACCTAGCAACGTCGTTACCAGCAGCAGCAATACATTTTGCATTATCCCAGGTGCCTGTAGAGATTCTGGTACCTGTTTTGTTGTCAAGAAAATGTTTTTCATGTAGAAAATGAAAACAGGAAGTTGTCTGACTGCAGCAGTGTGACAAAATAACATTCTAATCCCAGTCGCAAATGTCACAAATTAAACTTTAAGCTAT
>JAANSP010003816.1:0-10852 GCA_036850745.1 Homidia socia
AAATATTTGCTTCCTACCTAAAAAAGTGTGATCTTTCAGAATATGCAATCAGAAATTAGTTTTGAAACCGACATTTTTTCATAATAATGTCAGGCTCAATGCGATTTGGTCACGTTGTGTCAAGCAAAGAAGTTAGTTCTGCCAACGCAAGTACTTTCGAATGAATAGAAAATGTGTTTTTTCTTTAATTTCAACCCATTTGTCATTCTAATTGCACGGAACTACTCGAACTGTTTTTCATATTGCCAAGCACTGGAATGATAACAACTTATCAAATCACGAATGTCAAAACAAAACACATAGTATCGAGAAGGAACTAAATTTAAAAATAAATAAATCCTTACACGTGTCTAAATGCTTCAGAACTCGATACTTTTGCTCAGTCCAGTACTACCTACGTAATGGATTTTTACCTTTGAAAATACGGTAAAAATTTAAATTTCAGACAAATAAATTCCGTCTCCATTTGTTCGTTATGTAGATGGGTGTGTCAATAAACTGTTAAAGTGATTGAATACCATACCGGATTGCATCAGGCAATTGCTTGTTTGTTCAGACAAAGAAAATTGGCATTAAAAATAACAATTGGTTTCATTTTACTGTATGCCTATAAAATTACTTAGCTTATGCATAGTTTTGAAATTATGAAGTCGATTTGCTTTGCTCATCGAATTTGCTCAACTAACAAAATGCAGAAATTAAAATTAGCAAAGTTAATTGCAAAATTGCTAAGCAATGTTTTTCATAACATAAAGTATAGGCAGATGTCGCATTAAGTGTTACAATTGAAACGATTTTTTCACTTTCTTTTTCTATCTTGAACTATTTCAATATTTTTTGCAGATGATTGCCCACATGGGAAGGTTTCTTATGACCCTACAAGTTCGTATCAGGTTTTGTGAATGTTTTAATAAATGTGTTCAAAGTAAACCATACCTTAAAATGATTGGTCGCGTAAAAACTGTTAATACTACTTACATTAGCTTTAAAACTGCTTTTAAAAATAAGCTATTGGCTAATTAACATTCCATTATGCCTCACAATTCCTAAGGAAGTTGGGTGTGGCAATGTTCTACTAAAGTGATTGAATGCCTAGCATGTTCAGTGAAGTAATCGAATGAAATTGGTTTCGACAAAAATTTTATGCTCCTTAAAACTTCAAATATTCTCATTTTGCAATGACGTTATCAAACTACATATTCGTTTCCTTGAAAATTTCATATTTTCTTCTGCTCAGTCCATTTTACTTGGAAAAAAGCTTCACCAGGAATGGCAAACTTTGTTTACACAGACAAGTTTTCAGAGCAAAACGCCACTGGGTTCAAATTGTTCCATGTGGACTGCTAACTATTCTATACCTGTCATGGCTGTTTTGGAGCACCTACCAAAATGTCAAACACGCCACAATCGAGTCGTCAAAGAATCCACTGGCACACTACCAACTTATCTTTTTGTTAACCCGCTACTTTGAATGGACTGTCTTTGTCAAAATATTATGGCTTGATAGAGGCAAATTGCTGGACATTGTTAACTGTCTGGACCAGCTACCAGACTCTCTAAAGACGCCAAATTGGACGACAAGTGTTGTCACCGTTACAGCTTTAACAGTTGCATGCCAAACCGTCGGTTTTTTAACAGGGGTCAACAAGTGTGCAAGCATCAACATGATAAATGAATCAAAATCACAACTTACACCAGCTTTGATGGCCATTACGTTAGTTTATCGGCAGCTGATTGTTAACTACTGCGAAATATTTCTGATCTTCTCTATATTCACAGTTTGGTACGCAACCAACAAATTTTGTTTGCTTCTTCAGCCAAATCGCGATTCGAAAAATTTCCCAGTTTGGAATGAGATCGCTCTGCATTGGAATCATTTAAAGAGGCTGTCAGATTCCGTTAACTCTCTGTTGGGAAATATAGTCACGTGCACTATAGTCGGAATTGTACTGTACTATACCATTGGCCTCCAGCAAACCTACGCCTACAACCAAAAATTTACAGACTGGATGAGCCTTTTGGAAATTTTATTTGATGCGTTTTCGGCGTCCATGATCATGTTTCTGGCAGCAGACGTTACAAGAAAAGCAGGGGAATTGAAAAGGTGGCTGCATCAAGATGAGAGTAGGGCGTTGGTGCCAACCAAGGATATTTTTGTGTTTATAAATCAGATCGATGCTCATGTTGTTGCAATTAGAGCAAGCAATGTTTTTCCTATAACGTATGGCGTTGTGGTGACGGTACAATTTCTAATTTATAAATTAAACGATTTTTTACAATTATTAATGGGCGAAAGTTGAAGTATTTATTTTAAAATTTTATTTGTTTCATTGCAAAATTTGTTTTGTACAGATGATTACAACAATGGGAACATTTCTTCTTATTTGCCTACAAACTCGTTTACAAGCATATACACTAGCTGCGTAAATACAATTATACCTCTTCTTTCATGCTGATGTGATGGAGAATGCTTGCCGTCCATAAAAAAATCAGTGTGCAACTTTTCAATGACATGAAATCAACTGATACTTTTTGGGAAAATTTTAACCACCACCAACTAAAAATGAATGTGGGTTCCTATTTAATTAATTTCCTCCAAATCTAAGATTTTTTTTGAGGAAATTCACGGCCCTGAAAATATGCCAAAATTTATGGAATTTCCTCCAAAAAAACTTTGAAAATTTTTGGTCGTGAATTCTGTGGATCATTTACATACTTACATGTGTTTTAAAATAAAAAAGGTAGGAAGACACAGCAATGAAAACGTATGGTGTATAAGTCAGCATTAGTCAGCAATGGAATTTGCCAGGTGTGAGTTCTTGCTTATTCAACTAAGGGTTGAGAATTTGGGATTACGCAATGTTTGCCCGTGAATTTACACATAAAATGCATATCAAAATGTTCGCCTTGATATCCCAAGTCGAAAATTATCATTGTCTGGTTGGCTGTCCACTTATGACCATCAAAAAAGCGTTTAAAGTTACCTGAAACGTCCACAGTTGCCACATTCACCTCAGGCATTAAAACAGTTGTAAATTTTTAAACCTCTAATTGTAAGGCAATTGATACGTTAATCGATTGGACTTTTTCTAGATCATTTTTACATGCAAGCCCCAAAAATGACATCCGTAGTCCCGAATAGCCTTCCGATATGATAAAAATGGAGTTTATTGAATTTGTGGTTTCAGTGAACACACTCAGTCGAGTTTAAGTTTACTTATATGAAAACGCTCAAAATTACTGCGAGAACATATTTTCATTCTAAAGCTGATCAGTATTTATACCAGTACTTACCTATGCACTAATCTAAGCACTTATCATATGGATTAAATGGTCAAAAAATCAAATCTAGTACGCAAATGTGATTCTTTTCTCAGACTATAAATGTAGATTAAAGATTTTTATCGCTAGCGTTTCAAAGACAAAGTAAATGATTTACAGAATTCACGTCCAAAAATTTTCAAGTTTTTTGGAGGAAATTCCATAATTTTTGGCATGTTTTCAGGGCCGTGAATTTCCTCCAAAAAATCTTGGATTTGGAGGAAATTAATTAAATAGCAACCTACGGTCATTTTTGGTTGGTGGTGAAGAAATGCTCGCCATACTTTTTATACATATAAGAATCTATGCTTTCCGCTTCCATTTGTGAAAACTCATGAATAATATTATTTGTAGGAAACCTAAGAAAAACGTTTAAAAATATTTCACACGTAGTATTTAATCGTAGAGTGGATTTGTGACCCAAATATTAATGAGTTATCAGCTAATATTAATACGAAAGGCTGAAAGAAGCAACAAAAATGTTTTCTTTTATCCCATTAATCTAAAGAGCTTAAGCTATTTACTTGATATTTAAATTGGTTTCAATGAATATTTGAAAACAATAGCCTGAAAGGTAATAAAAAAAACTCTTCTTCGATTGTGATTTACATCTAAATGTAAATCATTTTGTGACCGATTAATGCTCTACTACTAAAAATAAAGAGGAAAAAACTTATAAAAAGTGGTAGTTGATGGCTAATAACTACTTTTAAGTGGTCTTTTTAGCAAATATTTATTTATTAAGTGCTTTTAGATAACATGTAGGCAGAAACGTCATTTTTCTCCGAAAAAAAACAAGCTAAGAACCATATCTATACGTGTCACTCCTTCCTTGTTCAAAAGAAGAGGTTACGCTTTCAAAAGATTTCCAGTCAAGTTTTAGTTTAATTTCCTCAGACAAGGCCAAAAATCAAAAAAGCTAGCTACTACTGCAATTCCCAAGTAAACACAACTACAGAATGATTATTGCCCAAAAATTTCTTCCTTATCTACGACATCATTTACAAATAACAGCTTTCGTTACGACAGCATTGTTTAAGTGTAGCTCGAGCGGCTATCTCTCCGTTGTAATAGAAAATGAACCAACTTATTTAAAGAAAATGTACTGGTCAACATTTTATTATGTTGTAATATGGCTACAGATTGGATATTCCCAATGGACAAAATCTAGTTCGGGATTTAATCTTTATCTTAGCATGTTTTACGTCACATGTAGTTTTCAAGTTGTAATTGCCAGAACTCATTTTGGATTGCGGCATGAACTAGTCAGTTTCTGGAACCAGTGCATCAACTTTGAGAGACGAAATAATGGTAAGCTCTCAAACTTTTAAACTAAAAAACTTATAATTGTAACGTCACAGTAATAATTCTGTTTTATGAAGCACACAATTTTGTTCCATCCGAGTCTTCACGCGGCTTCCCGCATAGCGCCAAGTTTCTTATAAGACTTTTCACAGTACCCGCGCCTGTGGTTGCTATATGTGCGGCAATAATCCCAATCATTCATCCATGCTTTCCGGGTAGCTTTGGGTACTTTCTTCTGGATGATTGCTGGGGATTGCGATGGAGTGAAAACATCATTTGGATCCGGGTGTTCATTAAAACGATTTTCGTTTGCTTTTCAACATGCGTATTTTTATTTTGTGTGGAAGTTCTTGTGCTTGAAGTTTGCCTTTTCACCATGTTGCCATGTATTTGTCTCAAAAATTACTTGTGGCTATTTGTTGTCAAACTTAAGAGAATAGCAAAGAAAAATGGATACCAAAATCCAAAACGGATACTGATTATGTACAGGGAAATTGAGTTACAGCATAAATGGTACAATATGAAACACCAAGGTGTACTTTCGTTAGTGATTACAGCAGAAGCATCTGCTTTTTTCATAATTTGTTCATATTGCTTACTAGCTCATTTCTCTAGTCTTACCCTTCCACTGTTAATAGAGTGTGCCTTTGTAGTACTAGATGTTGTACTGGCAACAATAGAGTATAATGGTACAAAAAGCTCGGTGTTTAAAACCTCTAAAGAAATAATAACAAAAGCAAAATCCTTTTCTTGGCTGATGAAAAAACCTGAACACAGGCGTACAATTAAATCTTGGAGGGTCATGAGGATTCATATCACCTCCAACAACTTTTACGATGAGCTCTTTCCTTTGACCAACATGAACTTCAATATCAATCACCTTGTTACTTTGCTTTTTATGTAGGTATATACTGTTTTGTGCACAAATTGTTTAGCAAAGCAAAAAATATTTTGTATTTGCATTACGCGTGCGGACGCATTGAAACTAACTGCTTAGCATAAACACAAAATACAATATAATAACAGCTCAAACACTGCAATTAAGGTATTCACTATATGAAAATTGTAGGTATTATGGTAGATGCATTACATAAATTCATAAAATAATTAAATGCTAATCCATATATTCTTAGAAATATTTATCGAATTCGCAGTTTTAGCATCAGTTTGCTTATAAATTTAGATAGTAAATAATTTTCTTGTTCCAAAATATCGAAAAATGAATGTACAGGCATCACTACGTTTAATATAATAACTTAATATTTTTCAGGAAAAACCTGTCACATGAAGTCAATTTTATGATTGTCTAAGTAAATGTAATACGGCTTGATTTAGAAATAAAATTATAAAGTAGTTACTTCCACAAAAGTATATCACATCAACATTTTGAGTGTCTAATAAAACTTAAAACCTAACTTGATTCAGTGTCTCTAATTACATTGTTGTTTTATTTGGATTTTTGTCCGTTGTTTTCGGTTTACTGTTCATAGTAACTAAGTTCTAATCGGAGAACTTTCTTGCCAGTTAGAATGATAAGTGCAAGGAAATCCAAAATGACTAGGCTTTTAAACATATATTGTGTAATAATTTTGTGAAACATGCTTAAAGGCATTTTGCGTTTCGAGCTCAAAACAACCAAAATAAACAAAAAACAAAGTATTTAAAAAAGCATAAACTGCGGTTCTACGCGTACTTTTAGCATACCCAAACTACTTTAGGCGTAAAAAACGGTGTAAATGTTATATTAGTAAATTGATTGCGTCACAAAGCTTAAATTCGATCGCTCCTTGTGCAAACAGACAAGCAAAAATTAATTTTGAAGCGGGTAGACATTTTCAATTATCTGTTGAATTGACTAGAAGCTGAACATCTCAAATTACTATAATTACTTCAGCATAGTGAAGCAACTTTTAATTTTGACTTGTAGAAACAGTAATTTTTTAACATATTTCAAAATCAATTGCAAGAGTCAATCTAAAGTTAAAGTAAACATCTATAATTCATTATATCGCTTTGCAGTAAATGTATATACGGTTCTGAGAGGAATTTGTCTGTCCATTACTTGACTTTGTGTTAATTTATACGTCAAAGCATTTAAACTACAAAAGCTAAGCTACATAAATCAGTGAAAATATTTGCATTTACAATGACACTATTAAACTATGTACACGTGCCCATGAAAGTTTCATATTTGCTCCTGCTAAATCCTTTTTACTTCGAACAGGGCTACTGCTACAACGACACTAATTGGAGGAAAAGCGCATGTGCAAATAACTCAAAGCGAAATTTGTTACAAAATATATTTTGTGGATTACTTACAATTATGTATTTGGCATGCCTCGTCAGAAGCACCTATCACAGTTTCATGCTTGACACTGCCCAGTCGTCAATTAATCCTTTGGCACACTACGAATATGTGTTTTTGTTTGTTCGCATTTTTAATTGGACTGTTTTTGTCAAGATTTTATGGTTGGACAAGGATAAAATCATCAACGTTATAAACTGTTTGAACCAGCTACCAGATTCTCTCAACTACACAAGCTTGCTAACAAGCAGTGCTACTGTAGCGGTGGCAACTCTCCTATGTCATAGTATGGCGGTTTTGGCCGGTGTCAACAAATGTGCAGAGATCGAGATAAGCGATGGATCAAACTTTTCGGTCATTTCTGGCTTGATGATTATCGTGATAGTCTATCGTCAACTGATTGTCGAATATTGTGGTTTGTTTGCCTTGTTCTTTATAATTCCAATATGGTCCGCTACAAACAAATTTTCTACATTTTTAAAAGAAAATCGAATACCAGGGAATACACCAATTTGGACAGAAATTGTTTCACAGTGGAACCATTTAAAGCGACTATCAGAAGCTGTCAATTCCCTTTTGGGAAATATTCTTACTGGTATTATAGTGGGAAACGTACTAAACTATACCATTGGACTGCATCAAGCATACGCACGCAATCAAAAATTTTCACACTGGATTACCCTCGCGGAGGCGTGTCTTGACGGACTGTTAACGTCAGCAATTATGGTTTTGACCGCAGACATACCAAAGAAAGCTAGTGAATTGAAAAGGTGGCTGCATCAAGATGAAAACCGAGCTTTTGTAGTGCCACCCGTGGACGTGTACGTGTTTCTTAATCAGGTCGATTCTCATGTTGTGTCGATAAGATCTAGCAACGTATTTCCGATTACGTACGGCCTCGTAGTTACGGTAAGCTTTTGAAATATACTCGAATGAAAATATTTCCAACCATCATTGTCCTAAAAATTCTTTTGTGTTTTTCAAAGATGATAACGAGCATGGGAACGTTTCTTATTATTTACCTACAAACGCGCTCTTTACAGTGAAACTTACATCTGATCCGAAATTATCGTATTCTGATTTAAAAAACTGCAGATTAAATTTTACAAGCTTTATGAATGTAGACGCATTTGCGAAACATTAACGTCGTAATCTGGTTTTATTATTTTGACCGTTTAAAATTCATATTTTAATGCTTTGTATGCATCAAACTAAAAACAATAATTATTTTGCATTTTTTGTTTGTTTTGCTTTCCTGAAGTGAGTACACAATAGTGTTTTATTTTCATCAACTAAATTCGATTTTCTGGAATTTATATTCAAGTATATTTTCGGTATTACACATTCAAACTCGTCGCCAAAGGCAGTTGCAAAGAAGTTCTGTGTACGTAACTATGCACTTTCGTCTGATAATAATAGCGTCCCATTTTATTTTTTTCGTTTACCTAAGTGGTCTATTTTATGAATATCAGTTTCCATTTAATGAATGCTTTGATAGTCAAAAAGCCAACATAGTGAATTCCAAATTCCAAGCGCCAGAAAGGTGTCCTTTTTTATAGTTTAGTAAAATTAAAAATGCTAATTGAAAAAATCATTCTGTAAATATAAGTAAACACGACGGAATGACAAATTCCCACTTACTTTTGTTTTCCAGTTGGAAAATGTGAAGTGGGAAAAATGTCCAAAATGGAAAAAAATAATTTAACACGCATTACAAATAAACTTATTTTAGTTCAATTTATATGGTTATTTACCAACGCCCCTTTTTTCCACTTAAACATTTCTGAAAAATTGATGGCTTTATCACCTGGCATATTACAAATGCTAATGCATATGTTTGCACTTTTGTGTTAATGTTAAAAACTTAAATGTTAAAAAATTAGTAAATATATATAACCAGCACAAGCATTCTGTGTTTGTGGCATCCAAGTAAAGAAGGAGTATTAAGGACAAAGCTTATCTTTGGCAATTTTGGTAGGAGGTTGACCATTGACAGCATAGTTTTGATTGATGGTACTTGTGGCTGTATACTGTGCAACGAAAACATTAATTGTTGAATACCTCTGATTTAAATATAAATATCCATTTTCAAAAGCATAGTGTTAACTCCATGAACCCCGAAAAGAAAACGTGTGTCTTGGCAGCTAGCAAATCAGACCATCAAATTGTCAATTTTCTATTTAAATGTAATAATTCTTTGTCTTTTGTTGCTGTCATTTTAAACAAGTAACCTCGTGTTATCTTGACAACAACGACCTTTAAATCCCTATGAAATTGACCTACGCTAATGTTAATTCAAGTTGCTTTAACACGCAGAATTTATTTGGTGGCATAATATTTTTAATATTCACAAATTCCATTGTCAGTCACGCGCCAGCGTTAAACCAATTTATCTGATAAGAAACATTCCCAATAGTAACACGGGAATATCTAAATAGTTTGGAAAACTAGCATCGTCTTCAAAAATGGGTGAGTCAGGGAATTTCCACCTGTAATCAACAATCCTACCTTTATCAAGTTATTGCCAGAACAACTTTACAAGCATAATTACACACACCTACACAAAAACAGTAACAAATGTCATTAAATATTCATCAAAAATACATGTCACGAAAGGTATAGTGAGTAGATAATTGGCAATACTTTGCTGAAACTTTATAGCTTTTGGTTTTAATTGTCGACATCAAAATTGTGTTTCACTTGTTTAAATTGTGAAAACAAATCTGTGCCTAAATCAGTTTTATAAGTCGTCTGAATGTGTTAGATATTTTGTCACCATTTATTGTGACGTTAAAATTCGGCTTTGTTTTAAATTTTCTGTCATAATATTTTACTGATAGAAAATGTCATAAAAGGTAAAATTACTTCTACTTTCGATTATGTCATAATTTCTCTGCAAAAATTTTGAACTTTCGACAACTTATAATGTGAGTTGTATTGAATAGAATGGAAAATATTTTTCGGTTATAGATAGAAAACGTTAGAAGTAATGCATCCGCATCCAGTCAAATTTAATGGAAGCGTTGTTTTGCGGATAAATCTGCTCTCAAAGGAAATACAATATCAAATAATCAAACTTGTTTTCGTTCAAATTTAAATCTAAACTTGTGACATTGCTATAAACGAATAAAAATTTATGTTCTCGTTCTGTGTTCTGAAAATAATACCACAGTTTGTGTATCGGGCCTCCAGTCGTTCCATAACTGTTAGCGCGACAAATTTTTTGGAGAGAATTACACAACTTGTCTAAAAATAAAAAAGGAAAAAAGGACTCACTTTTTTAAATATCACCACTGCATTGTAATAACACTGACACTGTCTGCCTATTTTTTCATTGAAAACTTGTTCCTTGCACATTTCACGTTTAAAAATGATACATCAGCATTTTAAATTGTTCGCAGCAATTTGTAAGTTAGCAGCCAAATCACTCAGCGTTCCTATTCACTGGAACAGAGCAAGCCAACAGGGTAAATTTATTGCAGAGACACGTAGTAAATCAAACGGAATGCAACCGAAAAAGTTATGGCTGAACATAATAATTCTGCTGTGTATTGCCATTCAGGGAATTCATTTTCAAATCAAACATAATATTTGCGAATTTCCCCTATTCCAAAAACTACTTTATGCTGCTGGTCTATTAACTCTTGTATTTGGACACTTATTTTTCACCTCTTTTCAAACCAATGCAACGAACGTTAATTTCTACATAAGGCGAACCATAGATTTCATAGAAGTGTTTCCAGAAATGCAAGTACGCTGCAATCAAAAAAAGTCTCTTTTGGTTCGTCTTGATATTTTGTTTGCATACGCAGTAACGCTAGCCGTTCCAATATTTCCTGCAATGTTTCTCTTTGGAATCTACTGGAGCCACCCATGCAGCCCAATGATTGCTGGTTACTGGTTACTCCCAGAGTGCTGGTT
>JAANSP010003817.1:0-10852 GCA_036850745.1 Homidia socia
AAGTTTTTTCTCTCAAGAATATCACAAAAATCTCGTTTAGGTATTTAATAATTGCAATAAATTGTCAGCTAGTTTAGTAATTAGTTTGTATTGAACTAAAACAAAAATAACAGGTGCACAGTAAATAAAAGAATCATTATTGTTTCAAATAGCCAAAATTTTTCCGCATTTTTAGCACAACTCCAGCTTTATCATCGTTGCGGTATTAAACATTAAAAAATTTGTAAATGATATGAATGCATAATGCATAAAATTCTAAGTAAAGGTTCACGAAATGTGTTTACTGATTTTTAATTCAAAGTCAATCAACGTTCAATCGAAAATAACTCATTAAGAAACTTTAAAACCCCATTAATTGTCTTTTCTTTTGTAACGGAAAAAGGCATGGAAGTTGCGATCTACATACAGAAGAACGCTTATATTGAAGACAAAGTCTATGCTTGTCTTGTTGTAAGTTGTACTTGTACTGTACTAGTAACTTATAGCACAGTGCTATGCAAATTACTATGTACTGAACTGACTGATTGACTGACTACTACTGACTACTGACTTGTTGCCTGACTGGTACTACTGGTTAGTAGGCACAAGTTGTAGTCCGTCTGTCTGTCCGTCTATGATTTCCCGAAGACAGTTATTAATGTTTTTTCAATTCTGTTTACATTTACCGATTACTAGCAATCTCCTCTCGGGCAATTCGATTTTCAGCCAAGTTGACCGTTACTTTTTCGGTTGGATCATCCAATTTGGATGATACTTAATGGTGGCTCCAATATATTTTTATACGGTACATAAAAGACAACTTAAAACTTAAAAGGATTTTTAAAGTCATAAATAGAACATGCGGTAGAAAGGAAAAATTATTGAAACCCTAAATATTGCAGCTTTTCGAAAAAGCAACTTTGTGAATTACAATGTGGTCAATGACCATTGGTGATTATTTCAATCAATGAGGTAGAATAATATTCCTTGACTTAATTAACATTATATCCGTCGATGATAGTTTTTAAGCATTTTGAACTGTTAGCGAATACTGAAATTTTTGAACAGAATTAATTCTTTCTTTTCGATTCATTCTACTCTAATTACAATTCTTATTTTTATCCATTCATTCAATAGATTATTGCATACATGCATGCATATCATTCAAAAGTTATAGATGCCTTCCAATTCAAATGATGCATATTGCCTATTATTCTGCTTTCGCTACTTTTTTATATTTCGGTTGTCCGGTTTAGTTTTTGTGCGAGTGCGATGTATGCTGTAAAGAAATCAGCTGTGGACAAGGTTTGATGGCGTTTTGTTCTAGATGCTCTGTTTGTTGTTTTCTGAACACTACCATTAACCTAATCATTATCATATCCAAGACCAAGCTCTTAAAATAGTTAAAATATTAATAGTGACAACAACAACTGCAAGCACCGAACGAAATCAAAGTAAAACTGTAAGACGCGGACATGAAAAACTAAAATTTTGAAAATGGCATTTGACCTTTATCCAGTTTTTCTGGTTCTCTGTTCTTATATTTGACCAACACAAAACGCCGAGGTCGGTGTGACGCGCAGAGCAAGGAAGGTGATGAGACTTTAAATAGTTATTAAAAATTGGAAAATGCTTGCCGCACTAACGAACCCATTTTTTCCACTTTTTTAGAATTTGTCAAAAAGTGAAAGGGACAGTGTTGCGGTTTTACAATGAATAAAAGTAAACTTAAATTATAAGGGAGCTCAGAGCGTTTCTTCGTATTATATGACCTCAACGAAAGTATTCTTCAGTATCTTTTTTGCCTGCAAAAAATTGCAAATAAAAGATGACGAGCAACCGTAAAAGTTTGACGTTGGATTTACCATCGCGAAATTTCAGAACAGCGCCTGGGCATCCAGTGAGGTACTTATTTCATCGCAATTGTTTCGACCTTGGACCAAATTATCGCAACTTTGCGGACTGGCAATTTGAGAAAGCAAAACCATTGTATCGAAAAAATTTAGTCGGATCATACGGCTGTGTGAATGCCCTCGAATTTTCTAGGGATGGACGCCTGTTAATTTCAGGTTTCAAATTTTTTACTTATTGTCTAAATGTCACATTTCCCCACGAATTTTAAATGTTAAATATTAAAACTATCATTTTCAGGTGGAGATGACCGTCGAGTACTTTTGTGGAATGTAGACAAAGCAGTTGTTTCCAAGAATGATCCCGAAGTTATGCACGCAGAGCATGTTTCAAATGTCTTTAGTCTTGCCTTTAGCTGCTCCTCAGAAAAGATTTTTTCTGCTGGAAATGACGATAAAGTTATTGTTCATGATATTGCCACGTAAGACTTTTCTTCAACAGTATTTTAAATTTTTACTGTATTGTTATTTGACATATATATGTACGTACAAGTACAATATCTTTAAATTTCAGACGTGCACCATTAGATTATTTTATTCATGAACAACCTGTGTATGGAATAAGTGCGGACCCTGTAAATGATAGCGTTTTCTGTAGTGCCTGTGATGATGGGAGGATATTGATATTTGACATACGAGATTCTGGAAATGGTTAAAAAAATTTACATTTAAATGTTACTCTTCTTATCTTGTAGCATAACATAATAGCAGGTCTCAGGTCTTTATTTCGTATTCGCACAGATCCGTTTTGTTTAGCGAAGGCTACATCTGCCTTTCATTCAGTCATGTTTCATCCGATCGAACCTAGATTGTTGGTTACAGCAAATTCTAAAGATGGCGTCTGCTCTTGGGATGTTCGGATGCCTAAAAAGTAACGATCGAATGTCGAAAAATAAAAACAGCTCCTGAGTGGTCAACAGTATTAATAGCTATTGTTTTAAATTCCAAAAATTGGTCCTTTTCTTGACAGAGTTTTCGTGAAATATGGACTGCAAAATTCCAGCCAGTGTTGTATGAGTGCCAGATTTAATAGGCTGGGAAGCCAAATATCTTGTTTTGAGACGAAGACTGCCTCCGATTCTTTATTCGACTGATAGCCCATCTCATTTGTACCAATTTAATCATAGAGGTTACTACAATTCATGTACCATGAAAAGTTGCTCGTTCGCTGGAATAAACGATCAGTATGTTCTTTCTGGGTCCGATAACTTTGACCTTCACCTTTGGAAAATCCCTGTACCTGGAAGTGACCGTAAGTTACCTTTGCTCTAAATAAATATACATTAATACATAATAAAATTATTAACTAGGTATTTATTTATTTTCAAGACTTTGCATTTCTGTTCATGTAATTCCTCTTGATTTTGTATCTTTATTCTAGAATGGGTTAACAAAGCCCACATGGTACTTCGAGGTCATCGTTCAATCGTCAATCAAGTTCGTTATAACTATACGCATAATTTGATTGCATCATCTGGCGTTGAAAAAATTGTCAAAGTATTTACATCATCTAGATGAAAATATCAATATTGCATGTTTAATGGATTCTTAGAAGGGTTTAATTGATGTTTAAAATATGTTCATGTTCAGCTTTGGAGCCCGTTTCCACTACCAGATGAACAGGGTGGAAAAAATCCAGCAGTTGCAATGAATGTGTCCGAAGAACGTAGGATCTATACTCCTGATGATTATGTAAGCATGGTTATGCAAACAGGGCAAGGCCATGTAAGCAAACACAAAAAATATGTTCATGTTCAGCTTTGGAGCCCGTTTCCACTACCAGATGAACAGGGTGGAAAAAATCCAGCCGTTGCAATGAATGTGTCCGAAGAGCGTAGGATCTATACTCCTGATGATTATGTAAGCCTGGTTATGCAAACAGGGCAAGGCCATGTAAGCAAACACAGTTCGTCTCTAGATTTATTTATCCAAAAGTGCTGCAAGTTACCATCTTTTTCGTACAATATAATGTTATTATGACTCTTTCGCTTGCAGTTCATGTCTCTCACCTATGAGGCTGGAAGAAAAACTACGCGAGAAGACTCGCGAATGTTGGCATTTTTTGATGCATTGGTGCAAAGAGACATCAATGGGATGTCAGACGAAGATAGTGATAATAACATCCTTGAATCGTCCTACACGAATACAGTTTACACAACTCCAGAGTCAACTTCATCTGAAAATGAAGGTTCGTCTAACAATTTTTTAATGGATTGTTTGACTGTTGAGCATTGTAACCCATTTAGCTTTTTATTCAATAATATTGATCATTAATTTTTTTGGTTTTTCTCATAGATGAAGACTCTAATCCACCAAATTTCAGAAACCTCCTCCCAGTCGAGTCAACAACGTTGACGCAGAATGTGAATTTAAGAGAAAATAGTCATAATGATTCTTCTGTTGTCTATGCAGAAAATTCTTCAGATCAATCCCTACCATCGACGAGTAATAATGAAACCAATGTAGTTCATATTGACAGAAGTGATTTAGGTGATGCTGAAGCAATCAACATTATAACTCGTCCTGTCAACGATCCTCCAAATGACATGGTCAGTCAAATAGCTGAAGCGACTGAAGATAGAGACATGACTGCTAATATGATAAACACAATTAATTTTGAAAAAGGAAAGCAGTCGTCGCAAACAACTTGCAGTGCAAAAATCCTCTGCAATGGTATCACCGAACCGTGAACAATCATCTGAGACAGATTCAGATAACGATTTAAATCCAAGATTGTCTATAACTAGTCATAACTCATCGTCACGGCCTCTAGGCATTTCTAATGAACACAGGAGAACAAGAGCAACCACGAGTAGCTATTCTAGTTCACGAAAGGAATTTCGAAAGCGATTGCTACAAGCTCGAAGACGGGAAATGTTATCTTCGTCGACACCAGTGTATAATAGTTCGAGAAATGAAGCAGATACCCAGTCATTGAGGCCCACTGTACACACCAACTATAATGACAGAATTACTGAGCTCATGACGAGGAATCAACCTGCCCAACAAGAACAAAGTGATTCAAGCAGTTCTAGCTCATCGTCATCTTCCGAGTCCTCAAGTTCTGATGAAGAGCCTAGCCACGCGATATTTAAAACCAAAGGAAAGGTTACGAGTTCATCGATAAAGAGTCGCGCTATAATTAGCAGTGATAGTAGTTCTTCCGAGAGTGATGCGGTTCCGCAAGACTGTACCAGCAGCACCATCAGGACCAATGCAGAGATGAAAGGGGAAAGTGGTTCTGAATCTTCTAGCTCCGTTGATAACATGCACGTCCAACTGAAAAGAAAACGAAAACCTGCATGTACATTGAATGAATATTGTAGTACTCCCTTGGAAAAAGACAACGAACCGCAAGAAAACTCAGGGATAGACATTCCGTACAAGCGTTGGTGCCGACAACTATCAGAAAGTGCTAGCACGAGCTCTGCTGAATTTTCCAACGTCAAACATGTCGAATTTAAAAAGTTTACAAAAACAAAAAGACAGAAACTACCGAAAAGCTTCGTCGCTAACTGGGGAAGTGAGCACCCCTCCGGATAGTGGAATCGATGTTAGCAAGGAACCTGAACCCTGTTGTTCCAAGTTATTTACAGATGTCACTAAAAGACAAGTAGGATCAACGAGTAAAAAGGAGCAGCCAGAAGAGACTGATAGTAGCTATAAAAAAGATGACTGTAATTTAAAGCCTGCTGATGATCTGGGATTTGGACAGATTGATTCCGAGGAGGAAAGTGATTGAAGGGGTTTACCGAGTTCGTTAAACATCGGATAATATAAACACAGAAGAACGAGAGAATTCTTACATTTTGACTTGTAGTATGCAATACGAAATAATTAGCAAAATTTAAATCGAGAGAAAAATAATAGTTTGAATTAATTTTTTCGGTTACATATAGTAAAGCGAATCATTTGTCCTCAAAGTATTAAATTAGTAGTACTTTTTGATTTCTGCTTACCTAGGTAGTAATATAAAAAAATCGGACATGAACCATTTCCAGTATTATTTTGATACTGGATTTATTTTACTGTTATCGAGACTCAGCCGTTGCTTTAGCTGAAGAATATTATAAATATAAATGACTGTGCTAATTGTTCTCAAATTTGGACAAGATTAATAAAATGTACTACAGTAAGAAGCGATCGATTCATTTCGTATGTAATAAAAAGCCAGAAATGTGCTAAACGAAAAAATGTATGATGATGTGATTAAATTTATACAGCGTTTTGTTCTTTTAACGATTTTGTGTTTTATTTTATTCATAACATCATTTAGACAGTAATTTGTTCATAGATTTCTACTACTGCAATAATGAGTTTGCTATGTATAGCTGATTTTCCTTACAACGCAGACCTCTTTTTAAATTTTTTTTCACAAATCCTGATATAATGATATGCATCATTCATTGAGTAATTGTGGTCGTGTTTGTTTTCAGCTGAAAGATTAACTTACATGATTTGTATATAATTTTGAATGATTGATTTTTTTCTTGCTTTTTTGTATCTGCTACATATTGGAATTCTTTCGTCAAGTCGAATATATAAACATTTTGGTCTACCGATAGAAATATATGTACGAAATATAAGTTTCAACAATAAGAATACATTTTTCCAGTAAGAACTTGTATAGTCATGTATCATCATAATTATAATAACATTTAAAACAAATAATGATAATAATAAGGTATTATTATTACAGCGCTATATTAATAATAAAAAACCATTTTCCCCATGAATAGGTCGTCAAAGAATATATAAACAATCTAGTAACAACAAAATGCAACCACGTCAAAAGCGGCAATTTAGTAAATATAATAATAATAACTTATCATGCAATACAGCCACAGCGTAAAAGTTTTCATAATAATCTCCAATCTAACCTAGTTCGCTGTTAAGTTGTTTTTCTTACTCATTTAAGTATAGTATGGCTAATAATAATACTACATTGACCATGTTTCATCTGTTGCTTAAAAAATGCGAGCTTACATTTGGATCACTGCTCAACAACAACTGTGCTTGACAGAAAACAAAAACCATAGTCCATTTAAAAATGATTATGCAAAAACAACAATTATTATTATTGTTTTCGCTCTGGCGAGTATCAAATCATTAATATACTTTATACTCACTCCTCCATTACATTGAAACTTGGAATGTCTGTTGCCTAACAAAAGGATTCGTTGGTGCTTGCCCAGTTCGAGATATTTGCTCGGCCCAAGTTGCATCAAACGGATCAGCGCCAAGTGATTGGGATCTGGTTGGTGCAGCTCGATACGTAGGTCGTGTTGGACCACCTACGAGACCCGCTCCAGGTTGGTTAGGGTTACTACTGTTAGGAGTTGCAGAAGACGGAGCAGGAGGGCTAGCTGTATTATTATGGGAAAATGATGCTGACGCCTTCACTCCCGAGAGGGAGTTCAATGGGGGTACTTGGGTTGATCCATTATTTGCAGCACTTGTCGATAAAATTGAGGCGGATGTACTGTTTGTTGATGTTACCGAAGACGACGGAAGAATATTTTTGTTTGCGGTTGTGGAAGTTGTGTGCTGCTGTTGGACAAAGCTGCTACCAAAAAGGGATGTCGCTGCAGTTTCGTTTGTTAGGCTTCTATTTTCCTGGATTGGACTGATTTTGGATTGTAATGCAGCCTTGGGCTCGTGGCTTTGAGTTAAATTGTTGAACCAGGTGTCCGTTGAAGAAGCAGGTTTTGTTGAGAAGACTGGCTGTGGTTTTGTGGGTGATCCAGTTGAAATTACAGAATTGGCTTTGGCCAAGGGCGCAGTGTTGAATACAGGTAATGCAGAAGAATTATGGGTTGTTCCCACTTCATCATCCCAAGGATTTGTAAATTTGGTTGGAAATGAATTCGCGGTATTCGCCACATTCTAAAATGTTTGTTTCAAAATAACCATTATTTATTAGCATCTACAAATCAAAATATTCAATTAAAAATAAAGTCACGACAGTAAAAAAAGATTTACCCTTACTTTAATGTCATCATGATTGGCTGCTAACATGGACAGTCCTTGTGTAACCTGCTGACAAAGTTGTGATACCAAGTCCTTGTTTTCAACCTTGGGAGGTACCACAGTATTTTCGGTAGATCCACCATGTGAAGGGACCTCTGGAATAACACCTCCTGTAAATATCGGTAACGTTAAGTTTTATCAGATCATTGCAATGTATAATAAATTCTAGCATTGATTTATGGTCTTTTTTCGCCTCTCTCGACCTTCTCATTCATACTAATAATAACAGAAAAACCAAACGTGAAAATGAAAAGTATAAAAACAATGTTATAAAAAACTGGATCACCACATGCTACCTGCAAGCGAATTGTTAGGCAATGAGTGTAAACGACTTCTTTGCGTTCTGGGTGGTGGAGCAGGGCTGGTAGTAGCTGTAAATAATTCATTTGACGCAGCTATCAATGATGTGTACATAAGTGTAAAATTGCATATAGAAAACACGGAGCAGTATTCCAATTCCGTTTGGAAGTAGAAACTCAAGCAAGAGCAAGTATTATATTATCAATGGAGCAGGGCTGGTAGTAGCTGTAAATAATTCATTTGACGCAGCTATCAATGATGTGTACATAAGTGTAAAATTGCATATAGAAAACACGGAGCAGTATTCCAACTCCGTTTGGAAACTCAAGCAAGAGCAAGTATTATATTATCAAAGGCGTGGGCGCAACATACTCTTATTTGAAGCAGAAATAAAACGTCCATTTCCACTTACTCTTTGACCAAAAGAAGCTTTAAGAAAGGTACTTACCCAGTGGCATAAAAGGTGCTGCAGTAGGAATGATATTGTTAGCAGTGAGAATGTCCAGGCCAGACTGTTGAGTTCTCTGCAGATACTATTAATTGAAGCAGAAATAAAACGTCCATTTCCACTTACTCTTTGACCAAAAGAAGCTTTAAGAAAGGTACTTACCCAGTGGCATAAAAGGTGCTGCAGTAGGAATGATATTGTTAGAAGTGAGAATGTCCAGGCCAGACTGTTGAGTTCTCTGCAGATTGGAGGGCAATTCGTTCAACCTAAGAGAAAGCTGCCTTTTGAAAGGAGAACGGTTTGCGAGCTGCGAGAATCCTCTGAAAGAGCCCTGTCTTTCAAGCATTTTTGGTGGAGCATGTGGCCTTTCAATAGCGTGCGGGTTGCCTGATGTAGGGGCAGGTTTATTTGACGAAGTTGGACCAGCACTAGGCGGCGGAGACAATGATTTTGTGCTTATTGTGTCCGTGGCGGTACTCACTCGGAAACTGCCTGATCTGGTGAAAGTTGAAGATTTTGTGTCAAAAGTCATACTGACTCCGCATTCTTTTTCTCGCTTTTGCTTTTTTTCCAGGCAAACAGCAAAAGCACAGCCAACAGCATGACTAAGTCGTTCTCCCTGTTATTTAAAGATTGCAAACAAAAAAAAACAGTTTGTATCCTTGCAGTGCAATTTTATAACTAAAGTACTTGAGGTAAATTAAGAAAGATGAATTATTATAAGGTGGTTAGAAAGAAGGGAGCTTGTATTACCGTCATTACCGATTCTTTGGAAGCAATAAATCCATGGCACATCCACCTCCGTGTTGTTCCATCCCTACAGATGTACGAAAACCCTCTTTCATGGTTTCTGTCTGGAGCACAAAACGATACTTTTTCTATCGTTTGGTCAACAATCAGTCCCTGAAATGTATAATATACATGAAACGGTGAGTCCACAAACATGATTATGAAACGTAAGTAATTGTTCAGAAAGTTACAAATTCTGACTGGTCGTTTTTAGTAAATTATTATTAGTAATTAAACTACGTTATACCTTGGTATCGTCCTCTACTACTCGTAGTCCATCACCTGAGATATGTAAAATTGCTTTCACCGGTCTTCTTCTCGATTGCTAAATAAAAACGGTGAGTCCACAAACATGATTATGAAACGTAAGTACTAAAGTACTTGTTCAGAACGTTTCTAATTCTGGCTTGCAATTTTTAGTAGATCATTATTAGTAATTAAACTATGTTATACCTTGGTATCGTCCTCTACTACTCGTAGTCCATCACCTGAGATATGTAAAATTGCTTTCACCGGTCTTCTTCTCGATTGCTAAATAATAAATAAGAAAAACAACATTTATTTTATCTAACTATACTAAAACAATGTACGTAGTTTGAAACTATTATTTACTGTACACACAGGCCCAATTCCTTTTACTTACTCTTAAAACTTTCATTGCCTCTTCGCAAACTTGCATTCCTCTGGACTCGAACACCTCCACGCATCCCAAATACTGTTAAAAATAAAACAAAAGAATGTGTTATTTATTTCATTCATTTTCTTTTGCAAAGGAAGTTTCACTTTACCCCTACTCTACTAACTTTTCATTTAAAAGAATCCTACACATTTACTGTTAAATTTCTTTTAGAATACAACTCTATAACAAATACCAGTGGTGGTACTTTCTTTCGTTTTATTGCAATTCTTTTCGTAGTTTCTTGGAATTTTGGAGTACGTACGTACTTGATCAGTTCTTTTCCTTTCACATTGAAGAACTTTTTCAACTTTCTCTTTGAGTAAAGTTACACAAGATCGGCACTAGTTTTCTAGTTCATTTCCCATTCCTTCATTTCATTCTATCTCTAAATCCTGATTTTGTTGTTAACAATTTTAAATTTTTTGATGGATCAACAAATAATCGTTTGCTGGTGCTTGCATACAATCTACAGAAAAGGTGCTAAAATTTTACACAATGCGACAAAAATGTTTTCACAGAGTATTTTTTACACCAATCTCATTTTTAGTCTTCACTTCCTTGTTAGTGTTTGGTTCATTTACGTGAACTATTTTGGCCATATTATACTTGCTCAATAATATGCTGCAGGTTATAAACTTTGAAACCATTTAGCACCTAATTTGCACTTCTTGTGTGCCGTCGTGCGTCTGAACTGCTTTTTGTTATGCTGAATTTGGT